>MPDP01000073.1:0-128372 GCA_030869315.1 Colletotrichum cuscutae
CTAAACTAGGCTAGTATTAGTTAACCCGCTGACTAAACTAGGCTAGTATTAGTCAACCCCCTGACTAGACTAGGCTAGTATTAGTCAGGCCCCTGACTAGACTAGACTAGACTAAATCCCAACCCTGTTTACCGCTGACGGCTGAGCTAACCTACCCGACCTCCGGGCGCCCCTCCATTTTTTCTTGCGCCGCCGTACGCCCAGTTTTCTAAAATAAGGTACTCTCGATCTGCTTTCCCCCCAATCGTCCGCCCCTTGTCCTGGACATCCCAAGTTCCTGGACGCAAAGACTGTAGCTTGAAAGACAATGGGACACAGCACAAATCGTTGCCAAGGTTTCTTCAGACGTCGATCGCTGACTTTGAATGGTTCTTGACTTGTAGCGTTCTAGATTTCCTATTGTAGATTGATGTTGCCCATTTACGCGGCACGAGACTCCTCCTGGCTAGGAATTGAGTTGAGAATCTGTCATCAAAGTCATCGTCAGCTACTTACATCATGTCGTACGTACCTCCACGTTTGAGAAGTCAAGAAGAGACGGAGAAGGGAAGAGGACGTTAAAGCATCAAGCATTCAAACATCGGATGGCCGTAACGGCACCGATTCCGCCGGCAAGCCGTATGTCTCATCCTCTTTCATTCCCAAGGGGCGAGAATATCCTGCCAGCAGCTCCCGCTATTCTGCCCCTAAGTATAGCTACGGCTACTATACGACTACTAATCTTAGGTATATATATAAGCTAGGCTCTACGTAGTTAGTATTTAAATAGGTTAGGCTAATTAGAGGCCGTTAATTAACTTATAGTTAATTAAATTATTTTAATAAAAAGTACGGTAATTAATAAATTAGCCTAATTTAATATAATTAATAGTATATTAATAAATAAAGAGATTATTAACTTTATAACTATTCTCTTTTTATAATATATTAATATTAAAAATAGATTTAATTAGTAATAATAGTAGTAATAATAACAGCGAGGTCGATAAAGTAGTAATTATAAGTAAATAAGTAGGTATAAGTAGCTAGGCTCTATAGTTAGAAATAGGGCCTATTTATTTATATATTCTACCTTTACTAGTTACTCGGGCGGTTCTTAGTATTATTTATATAGTATTAATATATAATATTAATAAATACTTATACTATCTCGCTAAACTATTTTTTTAGATTTTCCTTAACTTTCCCTCTTATAAAGTTTATAACTATAAATTATTAATAGTAATATTAGGCGCCCGACGCTACTACTTTATAAGCTTACTATATACTTAACTAAGTTTACGGCCCCTCTAGGTAATAATAGCTTATAATAGTATAGTATTAGAGATACCCTTATTACTATCGTTAAGAATAATACCGACCTTACCAATATACACTTTTAACTTTAACTCATATATATACATATTCGTTACCTCGTTTTTATTAAAAAGGCGATTAATATACTACGGCGGCGGGGTTATTAGTATTTTAAGTTTAGTTAGTGTTAATAATCGGTGATAGCTACGGCCGGCTATAGTTAGTTATAAAGTTTTATTTAAGTACGTAATAAAAATACTTAATATTAACCCTAATAGACTAGCTTGCCCATAAAAGCGAAGATGGCCCCTAATAAGGCGGACCGGACCCTAAAGGGTTTTTTATAATATATTAATATTAAAAATAGATTTAATTAGTAATAGTAGTAACGATAATAACGGCGAGGTTAATAAAGTAGTAGTTATAGGTAGGTAAGTAGGCATGGGCAGCTGGGCTCCGTGGTCAGAGGTAGGGCCTACTACAGCCACACTTGGGGGCAGAATAGCGGGAGCTGCTGGCAGGATATCCTCGCCCTTCCCAAGTCATTAGTATTGAACCGCCACCGGGCGCTTGTTTTCCGAATCATAATTCCCCGTCCCATCCCATCCCATCCCGCGCTCCTAATCCGTCATCCGCCAGCCCTGAACTTATTAAGGCACCTACCAGCCTGCAGCCCATTTGCTTGGGTAGGTAGTCCCTGGAGTGCCGGTTGGGAAGAAAACGCTTGAGGGAGATAAGCCACAAGAACCTTCTTGGCCAGTAGCAAAAGACACGCGTGCCATGTTTCTGCTTCTTGCTTTGCTGTGCGGCGGCCATCCCACACATCCCAACCGTCCCGCTGTGCTACGTGTGTATCTCTGTGCAACTCATCGCCATAGGCTGTGTTGCCAAACCGTGCCGTCTTATAGCACCTGACTTTCTAGACAACTCGCGGCCAATCTGCAAGTGCCCGGCACGCCACATCGAGAGCGTCGTAAAAGGACAGGGAACTTTGCTTACTCGCTTGGCAAGCCCATCCGAATGGCGTCGGTATTGAGAGTTGCTGGCGCGAGGTTATTGGTGTCAAGCTCAACCAAGCAAAAGACTTGGTATGCACTTTGGCATCTTTGAAATTTGACGTAGCTTCGCCAACAAGCTGGGTTCTGTCTTCATGGCCTGGTCCGACACAGCTGCTGCGCAGTCACTGCTTGGCGAGAATTCTTAGAATACACCAAAGTACCGGTGAGCTTGTGTCCACCTCGGGGTCAACAGGCTCGTTTCGTCATCGGAGTCCGGGAGACTGTTGACAGAATGGGCGGAGAGATGCCCCTTCCCATCATCTCGCTCTCGTTTCGTCGCTTCTCAGCCAACATGTATTCCGTAAACACTCATACAAACAGCATTGTGGACCCAACTTCCGCGGTGGGTACCCCGCCTGGCCCGCCTTATGGATACCATGGCATGGCTGATTGAGGCTGTGTTGGCATTCGAGCGTTCCTGGTGCTCTCTCGTTCAGAGCCGTCACCTGCAGCCAATGATACTACACAACTGGACGTTTGCGAGGAACTCTGGTCGACCTCCGAGGCTGCTAGTCGCACGGCGACGGGATACATTATACGGGTCTCCCTGTGAGGCAGAACGTTCCTGGCTAACTGTTCGCGTGAGGTCGAGGAGTATGGTGTTCCATTGCATCGCTGCCCGCAAAATTAGGATGCGCTCCCGTCCAGGATCTGCCGGTCACACCTGTCTGATGCGTGCACGTTGCCGAATCTGATCGGCGAGCGGGAATCCACAACGTCCAGCATTTGCCCCATGACTGTACACTTTGGCCGGCGTTCATCGTCCCCGATATATCTTGATGATACCATGATCGAGGCCAATGCTGAGAGAGAGAGTCAGACCGAGTCGGCCAGGAAGCATAGCACTCCCCGGTAACCGTAGCCTCAAAGTATGGCATAGCCGCCGGGACTGAGATCTCCATAGGCCGTCTCCGCAACTGTCGGTGGCCGCGCGGTTCCGGGGGTTAGAGGCTGAAAATGCGGGATGGTTCGGAACGGGTGGGATGTTCTCTTCCTCAACCTCCGAGCGCCGCTATCGCTCGAGTCACCTGACCTCAACTACCGCCGGCTGTCCCGGGCACAACTAAGCATGTCCAATAGTTATATGGGCAGGGCGAGAGTCTGTTGACACTTGACAGTCATAGAGCCAAACCACCGCCCTTTTCTTAGTGGCAGTGTTGATTCTTGATCCGCCAAAGTTGAATTGGTCTGCGTGTCCTCCCTTCTTGGCGTGCCTGGAGTTGAACAGTCCATGGGAAAGAAGGCCAATCGCGTCGACAAATTGGGGGGTATGAGATGTTGTACGAGGGAGTTTGTGAGAGCATAGGTGGAACAGCTGCGCTGCCAGCAGCTTGTTGCCACGGAGCTTGTGACAACGAATGTTGCCAAACAGATGACTAACTTGTTTGACAGCGGGGGAGTTTGGGAACCGCAGGGAGCTGCCAAAGTTTGCTGAGGGCGAGACAGCTGGCTAGTGCTTGCTTGTATATAAAACCCAGCTGGAAAACACTTGGACGATTCGCTTTTGGCAGACTTGAAAGAAGGACGATCGTCTTCTAAGATGATGTATGTTGTTGATGGCACGACCCGCGCTTTGGCGAGCTGCTTCACTCGGCGGTCAATGGCGGTGGCCAAGCTTCTCGGGTGTTCTGGATGCGTGAGACAAGAGCTAATTGAGAAAGCTACCCATACGGCTTGCTATATGGAGGCTGTAGGTCTTGAGATGACATCAGATCCTGAACCGATTCGCAGGTGACAGGCATCGCGGTGTTTGGTGTTTGGTGTTTGGACCTTGAATCGTGGGACGGACCTGGGTGCCTGGCTAGTGGCCTCGAAATCGAATAACTTTCCGGGTTCTCATCCCGTTAGGCACAGACACAGGGCCTTAGGTAAGCTCCAGGCCCAGAGTGAATATCGGGATCTGGTCATGTCAGCTGGGTTTTGGATCTCAAGATGGGAATCCACCAAAACCTGATGCCTGGTTCAGTGGTTACTCAGCTAGCGAGAGCCTCAGGCAAGAAGCTCAATCACGAGTAAAGGCCATAGAGGTTGCAGCTTTGTCAGCCACTCAGCGCAGCCAGCTCTGTTGGGTCCCCACAAAACGCAAAAGCAATTGGACCCGCTGGGCAAGCAGTCACGTGGACGACGGCACAAACCTCTCACCTCTTTTGGCCTTGAAATCTGATTGATGGGACCAACCAAAGGTACCTTCCTTAGGTACCTTACCTTACTGACCCAGGTTTCCAAGTTCCTGATGTGAGCCTGGTAAAGCGCACACCCCGAGTGATAGGCAATTGGGTAGGGCCCCTGCCTCACGTCCCTCACCACCTGTCACTTCCCACTCCCTGTGATGTACTTCTCCTACGCAAACCTGCCGACGAGTGACTTGGGCATGACATGCAATCCCACTCTCCCTTCAATCCCTCCCTCCGCCCATAGCGGAACGAACAACGACACGCATCCGTTGGATCAGAGATCCAGAGGTACCTCACTTCCATCCTTTTACTTTCATGACATTGGTATCGTCGCCTACCATATGGGTGTCGTTCTCTGTTTCCCATTGATGGAAAGGAAAGGAATTCGAACAGCGGATAATTCAATCCATTCAGCTCTTCATCTTTCCTTTCGCTGAAATATTGAGGTCGTTTTTGCCCAACCTAACTCATTTCGAACTGCTCTTTCCCAAGGTACCTCACCTTGCCTTACCTAAAGATCCAATCCAAGGTACCCAACCTTGGAATTTAGCGACCAACGAACCACACAGAGGCACTCATCATCGGCCCGCGCTCTGCTTGTCACACACTCATCAGCCCCAATCAAGCCCACCACCACCACCACCAACAACACCACCAGCCTTGCGACTGCACTGCGATTCGATTCGTGTGCCTTTCAAGTTGAACTATTAGCAACCTGCAAGGTGGTGGTTTCAGGGGCAAAAAAAGAGGAACAATATCGAAAGAGGAAACAAGGCCGAAAAAACCAACAAAAATCGTACCCTTTACCGTTTCGGCCTTTCGTGCTGCACCTTCACGGCGGACTGTTTGTTCCCTTGGCAAGACACAAGTGTGGCTGCCCCGGCGCCCCATCTCGAATAATATTCGCCTCCACCTGTGAGTCCTGCCTCATCACCACCACCCTCAGCCCGCCCAAAGCCCGCCCAGCGCGCTACATCCCGCCTGCCACTTTCGCGAGCCGCTACCCACAAACGCCCACCCAACTTCAATCACACACAATCTCTCCGAACACCTCGAGCGTCATTGCGAAGAGGGGCAGCTGTGGTTTTATTTCTGCTTACGCATCTTTCCACATAGCTTTACCTCACCCAGTATCGCCTCATTCTCGAACCCGACCGACCGCCGAATTCGAGCTCGACTTCACCTCTCTCTCTATCCCTCTCG
Organism: Colletotrichum cuscutae; assembly: GCA_030869315.1. Classification (NCBI taxonomy): domain Eukaryota; kingdom Fungi; phylum Ascomycota; class Sordariomycetes; order Glomerellales; family Glomerellaceae; genus Colletotrichum; species Colletotrichum cuscutae. The sequence goes on from MPDP01000073.1 coordinate 5,732, forward strand.
CCGAACCCGAATCCAGCGCTTACTCCCCCACCGCACCCACAACCGCAAACTACCCTTCATCTATCCCTCTCTATGACATCGACGTCGCTCGCTTCGTAGCAGAGACTAGAAATGCCGGCCAACCATCGCCAGCCGGCAGCTCAGACGCCAGCGTCACCGAATACAAAGTCCACCGCGAGATACACAAACAAGGATGGCTCCAAGATCATCACCGTCCCGAAAGGCCCTCCCTCCGCCGAACCCTCGCAACCCTCTACTCCGACCTCGTCGGCAAAGGCGCCCAGCGTCCAGACCCTCGATACCAACGGTGCTGACCCCTCAGCGCCTACTGTGAATCGAAAGAAGCAGAAGCGTCGGGCAAAGGCTGCCGCCAAAGCTGCTGCCGAGCAAGCCGCTGTCCAACCACCAAACGGACGTCGCCCGAGTCCTGCTCCTGGTGCGCCCGCGCCCAAACCCCAGGTTGCCCAAGATGACGAGGATCAGGAGTCCAGCGACGACGAGCCCGAAGACCATCACTCTACCGACGACCGGCCCCATGCCAACGGCTTCTCCGCGACCAAATCCAAAAAGTCCAAAAAGAAGAAGAAGAAGAACGGAAAGAACCCGCAGCTGGCCAACAGCCAGTACGACAGTGTTCCGTTTCCTCATTCTCACTCCCACTCGCCATTGACGCCCCGTGGCCCTGGTATCTCCAAGGATAAGATCTGGAACACCAGCTCGCAGGAGGAGCGGGAGCGCATCAAGGAGTTCTGGTTGGGTCTCGGCGAAGACGAGCGCAAGTCGCTAGTCAAGGTCGAAAAGGACGCCGTCCTGAAAAAGATGAAGGAGCAGCAAAAGCATACATGCAGCTGTACTGTTTGTGGCAGGAAGCGCACCGCCATTGAGGAGGAACTCGAAGGCCTGTACGACGCTTACTATGAGGAGCTCGAGACCTTTGCGAACAACGGAGAAGGACCGCATATTCTGCCCCCTCACCGCGAATTCCCCTTGCGACCTTCACGCATTCCGTCATCCTACACAGGCCAACCACCGTCACGCGGCCGTATAGTGGAACATGTAGGCGACGATGACGACGAGGATGAGCCAGAGGAGGAGTACAGCGACGAGGATGAGGATCTCGAGGAGGAGGAGGAGGAAGAGGAAGACGAAGAAGACGACGAGTACAGCGACGAAGATGAACCCCCCGAAGATACTCACCCTCACGATCGAGACGTTGCCGACTTCTTGACGTTTGGGAACAGCCTGCAAGTCAAGGGTATGCAGCTTCTGGACTCCCTACTCTGCAGATATGGTAACATGGACTTAGGCGGCATACTCACCGTTGCGGATGACCTCCTCAAAAACGACGGCAAGCGTTTCATCGAAATGATGGAGCAGCTCGCCGAACGCCGCATGGCCCGAGAAGAGGACGCCAAGGAGCACTTCTCTCGCGGCTACGCTCATCCCGCCAACGGCTCTTACTCGAATCATAACCATCCTCCTCCCGAAGACGACTATGACGACGAAGATGAGGAGGAGGATGAGGACTATGATGACAGTCAAGAAGAGGAATACGAGGATGAAGAAGTGAGCTCCTCTCAATACACATATGACCATAAACACTCGAGTACTGAGCATTACTGTTGTCATCATCAGGACACGACGACCGAGGAACAGCGCATGGAAGAGGGTCGTCGCATGTTCCAAATATTCGCCGCTCGAATGTTTGAGCAACGGGTCCTGACAGCCTATCGAGACATGGTCGCCAAGCAACGCCAGCAACAGCTCATCGAGGAACTCGAGGAGGAAAATAGGCAAACCGCTCAGAAGAAAGCCAAGAAGGCCAAAGAGAACCAGAAGCGCAAGGACAAGGCCGCGCTGAAGAAACAGCAACAGGCCGAGGAGAAGGCGCGGAAGGAGGCCGAGAAGGCTGCAGAGGAGGCCGCTCGACTCGAGGAGCAGCGGCGAAAGGTGGAAGAGCAGAGAATGAGAGCGGAGGAGAAACGTCGAAAGAAAGAAGAGCAGAAGCGACTGGAAGAAGAAGAACGCCTTCGCAAAGAGACCGATCGACAGCGCCGACTCCAGGAACAGCAAGAGAAGCGCGCGGAGCAAGAACGCAAAGCGCGCGAATCCCGCGAGAAGACTCAGAAGCTCAAGGAAGAAGCACGATTACGCGAACAGGAAATCCGAGACCAGAAGGACAAGGAGCTCCGTGAGCGCAAAGAGAAGCAGGAACAGGCCAAACGCGACAAGGAGGCCAAGGCCAAGGCTGAGAAGGAAAGCAAGGATCGCATCAAGCAGGAGGAAAAGGCTGCCCAAAAGGCTGCCACGGTTGCTGCTGCTCCTATTCCCATCCCCACCTCAGGCCGGCGACTATCGCAACACCCAGTACCGATTCCGACACATCCATCCAACCCAGCATCCTATGCGTCCCCCAAGATACCCGTTGCAACACCGGCTCTTCCCAAAGCTCCGACACCAATCCGTCCTAAGCATGCCTCTCAGCCACTGGACACCAGCTTGCCTGAGTCCCAAGCTTCGCGATCAGGCTCTACTGCCAGCCAAAACCCATCGCCACACCCTGCGACACCCGGCCGCATGAGTCCTGGGCCGATTGGTTCATGGAAGACTAGCGTGGCGACCACAAGCTCGCTACCCCATCCCAATTCCATATCACCTTCGAGTATGAAAGGCCCGATGCAGCCTGGCCCCTTTGGCATGCCTATGAGCATGCCTCCACCCGGCTTCAACCCGCCGCCAGGTCTGGGAAATCGTCTGCCAGACCCAAACATCTTTGGTCCGCCTGGTATTACCGGGTTTGGCAGACCTCCTCCCCCTCTAGGCATGATGGCCGTTCCGCCAGGTCTTAACGGGCCAGCTGGGCGTGGCTTCATGCCCGGCCCACCTCCTGGCTTCCCACAGCCCATGGGCGACCATATGCAAAACATGGCGCCAGGACCCGGATCACATTCGAGACAACATTCCGGCAGCTTCGACCCAGCTTCATCGCCAATTCCAACACAGCCTATCGGCAGGCCAGCGCCCATTGGACGACCAGGTAGTGTGGTTCAGGGACACCGAAATGATGCATCAGACGACTTCACAAACCAACAGCATCTTGGGAGCAGCGTCCTGGTAGATGACGCATCGGACCCGATGAACGCAGCAATCAATGCGGCAAGGCACCGTAGCCAGTTGCAACGGTCAGCGTTTCCACTGCCATTCGACAATGGGTTTTCTAGCATCAACAATAGCTTGTGGGGACCCTCACCAATGTCATACACCGTGGCCCCCGGAGTGGGAAACTCGACCTGGGGAAGCCCTACTATGATGCAGCCTATGCCTCCGATCCGTACGGCGGGAAACCCTCGTTCGGTGACGATTCGGCTCATGATGTGTCGCGCCTGCAAGGAGCTGCAAGCCCGCAACCCGGAGAGCTCAGAGTCTTTTGTTGATCTAGCAGCGGTCAAGGCAGAGGTTGACCAGCTCAATAGGACTGAGTCTGTCCCTGAAGTTGATCTGTTGGCTCTCGCCGAAACAGAAGGCAACCTGCAGAATGGTGGCGGCACCTTTGAGGTCCAGTTGGATGCAAACGGCCCAGGGCAGCACTTGATGCGATGGGTACCCGAGTTCAACGACATGGCGTATCCTGCCCACAGGCCCGTAGGTGCACCAGGCGAGATCGGAAGCCCCATCATCGGCAGCGGCGCACCTGCGTTCTTGACTAGAGGACACTAGAGTGGTCTGTCTAGCGAGAGTCCCAGGCCCGTTGCCTCATCTGAGAGCTCTGCATCCTCGGCCGGTGCACTTCACCGTCGTGTCATGTTCCGCGCGATGCAGAATGGATGCATCAACAGGGCCACCAGAGGCACTTCTCGCTAGAATTAGAATAGGAAGGCCAGTAAGCCAACCCGAGCCCTGAGTTGGCCTTGGTCATGATTGTTTGAAGGGGACATTTGAGTCGGTGAAGGATGGGACTCTTCTTCTTTTTTTCTCAAAACCCAGTAATCGAACCCCTTCTTTGGGGTTGCCCGGATAGCTAGCGCATGGAGGGCGATTCCCTTCCAAGCGAGCATCCTCCGCATGGCTTTGTGTGCCTGCGTAGCGGCTAATAGAGACTATCTGCGTTCTTTCAGTATGCCCTCGTTCGTGGTCTTGTGGTTGTTGATTAACATGACTGTGCCGTTTGTGAACGCCATGACAACATTGCCGACTGATGAAAAAGAGAGAGATGAGCCTCGACTAGTAGAAATGGCTCCGTGATCCATGCAACTTGCGAGTGAGCCACTCACTTACTCAAAGTACGCCAAATCTAAGCTAATATTGAACACAATCCAACCTTCAAGACATCCACTCCCCACATACATCACGATGCGCGCTTTGTTATTGTGTCCCACCCTACACCCACAATGGGGGTTTCCCAAAATCTTTTCTCTTCTCCCCACTTGGACACAGGACCACAAATTAGCAAATCCAGAACATGAAGCCATCCTGGGCCTGAGGAACCCATCCAACCCTAGTATATACGCCGGTTGCCCGGCTAGCTCAATCGGTAGAGCGTGAGACTCTTAATCTCAAGGTTGTGGGTTCGACCCGTAAGCTACTTTACCTGTTTCTCTCATGTTCTCTAGAACATGTCACTAACAAGCACTAGCCACGTCGGGCTCAATTCCCGTCAGCGATTGACGCAACTTCTCTTTTTGATCATGTTGTCTTTGTTTTGTCTTCAATTCCATGGCTGTAATTTGTTCGAAAGAAAAACTCCTAGTCCCAAATATCGCGAAGTTCAGCAGCTTTGATTCATCTTCTTTGAGGTAGGTGCCAGCCTAGAGCAAGATCTCAAAGGAAACGATCCAAGAACATGTCTAGACGTTGGACGACTTCTCTGAATGCCTGACTTACATGCGAGAACCTCCCATCGGCGCTCTAGCCAAGATGCTCCCATACTTTGAAAACCCACCAGCCGTTGGCATGAAATCCTCAACCCTCAACCCGGCCTTTTCCTGGAAGATGCAAATGACATCCGACCCTCCAAACCGGAAACACGAAACCTCGTCCCCCTTCCTCACCACATCCCCCTCTGCGACAAACAAGTCCACAGACGATACCATGGCCATCCCGATGGGCAAGAACGCAACCTTGCCGAGCACCGGGTTCTCAATCACAACCAACCCCCTCGTCTGGAGGAACTGATACCCCGGGTTCTCGGAAGCGTCCGCCCCGCCCATCATGCGGACCTGACCGTCGCCGACGGTATCGGCCTCGAGGTGCGCCATGCCCTGAATGTTCTTGGCTTCCAACACCGTGCCCGACACGGGCGCGTGGTGGCGGTGGTAGTTTGTGGTATTCAGGAACGCGTGCATCCAGATCCCGCCGTCAAAGTCTGCGGCGTGAGCGCTGCCCTGGAGGAGCATGCTGATCGGCCAGCGGACGTTTTTGATCTCGACGGTGCCGTGCGGGGTGATTTTGGCGACGCTTTGGTTGGCTACCGAGTTGTCGTAGGTGCAGTCTGCTGGGCAGACTATCACGCTGTCGTCGTCGGGGGAGGCGATTGGTCGAAGGCCCGGTTTGAGGCGGCGGGTGAAGAAGGAGTTGAAGGTCCGGAAACCGCCTTTTGGGATTTCTGCTTCATAGAAGCGGTAGGGGGGTGAGGTTGCAAAGGATTGGAGGGAGGAAGGGGTGATGGAGGCGGGTGTGTCGAGGAATTGGCCGACGAGTTGCGCGTAGACTACGATCCAGGAGGATAGCCAGGTAAGGCCTTGCGAGTCTGGGCGGATTGGAGTTTGGAGTTTGCGGAGAGGGGGTTTGGTCTAGGACGAAGTAGAATGTGCAGAGGATGTCGTAGATGTCTTTGCCTTAGAAGCTCTCGCGGGGCACCCATTTCAGGAGGTCGTTTGCGAAGGTCAGGAACGAGTGTGCGTCTTTGATGGCTAGTTTGGGCATGAAGTCTGGGTTCTTGTCGCGGGCGGAGCGGACTGCGGAGTCTAGCCCTCCTGGACTGACTTGTTCGAGGTAGCCGATGAGCATGACGATGACTGGGTTGAAGCGGAGGTACCCATCGTTGGAAGCAGATGTTTCTGGGATTGCTCTCTGGGTGATACCTGGGGCTTTGCTGTCGAGGTGAGAGACGGGAGAGATGCTGGTGACTTCGTCGGGCGCGGTTGTTACGCTGAGTGACATGATGAGTGATCGACTTGCTATAAGTCACACTGTTTTCCATTCCATGTTACTGGAAACAGAGAGTCCCTGGTGAAAAGTGTCAACAAGCCAACTTTCAACCAGACAAAAAGATTTCAAGGTGATTTATATAAGCTTTGGTTTCGCTAAAGAAGCCGATCGTTATAAGCCAATCCATCTATCTCAACAACGGTCCGTAGCAGTGAAGCCGTCAGAGGGTAAGCTGCCCGCAATGCGCATTTCTTGCGAGGGACGTGGCGTTCGTGATGGTCTTCCCTCAGAGAACTTATCTGAAGTCGTCAAGCCGGGTTCATGCATGGCTCCCCCAATCAAGTGTTCCCGCCTGGGTGCATTGCCGCACCCATACGACATAGCCGAGGGACGCTGTTGAGATGGAAAAGATGGGATGTTGCCCTTCTTGACGTGAACCACGAGCTTACTGCCAAACATAGATAGTTTTACGGGCTGTCCACATGGCTGGGGCGTTGAGGCGTACGAGGCTCGTGTTGAGGCGCGGTCCATTCGTACGGGCTTTCGCCACTCTAGCGCTCGGTTTTCAGCTACCTAGGCCACCAGTGTAACGCTGCGAGATGTGTCTTGACGGGACTTTGTGTTGAGTTGAGTTATTATACTCCGAAAGACTTCGGCCTGCGAGTGGATGGAGACGGTCCAACTTTTCTAGCGAAATGTTGCTGAGTGGGTGATTAGCTCGTCTCCCAGCCGAAAGATACGGCAAAGACGCGTTGACTCGTTGTGCGCTTGCACTCTAAATCTATAACTGTCTTCATGTCGTCTCTTGTTACGAACTCTCGTCTTCCAGAGATCATTTTCGAGTCAGAAGCCAGAGGGGATCGCTCCTCGACGCGATAGCATTGCTCAGCAAATGACTATGCTCAAGATGATGATCCTCAACTGAAACGTCGTTTCTTGAAGCGTGAAGTACTTTAGTGTTAATACTAGGGGCCACGAGCGATGCAGAACAGAGTCAAAGGAGTCCGAAGAGACCCTGCGGTCAGCTGGAGAAGGATCAACAGTTTCACTTGGCACAATGACGATGGTGAGTGGCCAGTGAAGTATAGAAGTGGGGACACAAGTGAGCAGAACAACGAGACCTAGGGCAAGGATGCGATGTATTGTCTAGTATGATGGTTGGTCAGCATTCTTTCCAAGATGACATCCAGCAGCGGCATGCTGCCTCCCGACATCCTCATTCCTAATTTTAAGCGACCGCATGTTACTCTTTGTCGCCGAAAAGTAAAGAGAACCGAGTGAAGCGAAAACAAATCGCAGAGTGATCATGATAATATGGCAATGATCAGCGAAGTACCTTATGGAAGGAATATACTCCCAACCAAACCCAAGAACCGTGCAGACTCCAGCAAGTCGAACAATTTCTCACTGCGTCCCATAATTGAAGGACATAGTGCCGCTCCCGCTGTTCTGCTGGTTGTTCATGGTACCTTTACCAGTGTTCTGCTGATTCGTCTGGTTGCCGCTGCCGGTATTGTTGTTCTGCGGGCCGTTGCCGGAATTCGCGAAATGGTCTCTGGACCCGCCACCGTTTTTGGAATCGTCAGGCTTGTCAACCTTGGTGCAGATCTCGAGGATAGCCTTGGTTGTGCAAGCCGACAAGAGAGCCGCATAAGACTGCCATTCCTTGTGCTTGTGGCTGTCGCCGTAGTCGCTTACACTCTTCACGACAAGGCCAGGGACCATCTCCCACATGCCGGCTCCCTCCATCTCCAAGGCAGCGATCTTGTATTTCCTCGAAAGCTCTTCGCGATGCCAAGCAGACTTGATGACATTATCGCTTGACACGTATGGCCCGATAAAAATGTTCTTAGCCCATTGAGCAGGGTCAGTGACAGCTGGGTCATTGAGGCGGTTCCTCCTAACGACCTTGTCTTCGTCGTCGTCGCATCCAAGCACATCGCAACGTGTATCGAAGGCGTTGTCGCAGATTTTGGGATTCACATCCACAGGTCTGCAGTCGCATGCGATATTCATACCAGCGTGAACATGCTGCCAATCCGATTGATAGAGAATGTCCGTAGCTGGGGGTGGGCGCTCGTATTTGCCCCGGTCCTGCGCTTCTGATAAAGCCTTGTTGTAAGCCTCAAGGGCTGCCCTACGAACCTTCTCTCTGTTGGATTCGGTCTGTAGGTTTCTCAAAAGGTTTCGGACAGACTTAGTTTGCCTTCCCAGATCGTTATCGTACGGAACAGACTCTGCTGGCTTTTGTTTACCGAAGTCAGACTGGACGAGCTTGTTGCTGATTACAACATCGCCAAGAATGATCTCAGGTATATTGGTCTCAGCATGGGGAAAGGGCACCCCGCCACAAACTCCAACCAACAAGACGAGCTGAAGGCCTTTGTAGCTGGAGACAAGCTCAGCAGTAGAAGCCGCGGTGTGGACCTTGCCCTTGCCACCAAGCAGACACAGCACGACATTGAATTTGCCAATTCGCCCGGTTACATAGTTGTTCTTGTCGTTGGACTCCTTTCCAAAGTCCCGGCTGTATCTCTCGTCAAAGACCAGTTCGGCAGCATCGAATTCTGTTTCGAGGGCGCAGATCAAGGCGATGTCGAAGTCCACGCGCTTTTCGGCGGGCTTGAAGCCTGTTGGAGGAGCTGAATTGGCAGAAGTGCTCATCTTGAAGTTCGGTTGGAGCAGCGGAGAAGGCCGGAATAGGATCTAGAGAGATTCTGGAAAAGGGTATGCAGTTCTGTGATGTGCTTCTAAAAGAAAGCTTTTAGACGACTTGAAAGCTTTAATATAATCAACGTAGCGTGATGTCTGTGTGATTTGAATAGACCTGAGCTGTTCGACTGGAGCAGATATTTATACATTCCAACGAGTGTCTTTCAGAGTAAGAGATAAGCGTCCTAAGTATCCGTAATTCGCGCTCTCATCGATACAACGTGCCATCGCATTGCCAAGCAACATGACCGAAGATTCTAGTCGGGTCTCTCCGTTGCATGGCATGGACATAAAAAATCTCAACTACGTGGCAGGTTGCCAGACAGTCAATCCACACTAGGACTCGGACCGAAATGGGCGTATCTTTCGAGATGTTTCTGACTGGCTGCATAGAACATACTCACCTCTATCGTCGTCTGCGATACGAAGCTCAAGCAAATGATACTGAGACCTCCTATTCCTGCCACCGAGCTTTGGACTACTAAATCCCTCACCAGTTTTTAGGTACATGAATAATACACCAGTATCTTCTGTCAGACACACCTGTATATTTGTTTTCCGGACTTTAGCCTCTGTGCTACCTAATTTTGGGTAGATGGAGGCGAGGAAGTACCCTCAAGACGTACCTTGCATTCATGTGAATAGATCTCTTCACTCACCAGTACCTGAAGCGCAGAGGGCAAGGTGTATGGTTAAACGGTTCTGAACTTTATAACCCCGCATTTCAAATCCCATATCCATAGATCTGACGGACTCAATGTCTCGGGGCATATCTTGGAATGAGATGTCTCGGGGAATGTAGAGCTAAGAGACTCTGCCCAAGCCGGGTCAACAGCATTCTCACACAGTGTTGCCGCAGGTTGACGTTCAGCAGCCCTTAAGTGAACTTGCAGAAATCACCCGTGTCCCGAGACACATTGGGTACTTGATCCACGGAGCGGTGTAGCCGAGGTCAAGGATTCCTAGGATGAATTGGTAGCATCTTTTCTCTTATGACCGGGCGGAGCGACTTCGGTGCGTCTCGAGCTGAGGTGAACTTCGCAAAATATGCCTACTCATAGCATGCCAAGAGAAGGGGCATGGCATTAAGGGCTTATCAAATGCAAAAGTTGTCGGATCAAGTAGCTGCTCGTGGTCTACGCCTTGGAAGCAATGCGGATGCGTCTCTAGTACCACATTTCCCCATACTCTATGTGTAGCTGGAAAGGGCATTGTCTGAGGTTCTGGAGAATTACTGGTCAACTTACGTCTTGCTCAAGGGGTTGATCGGGAGTGCGGCAAGGCCCGGGCCGCCAAGCTGCAGGAACGATCACCAGCCCCCAATTACATTCCCGTGTATACTACTCCGTACCGCTCGCATTTTGCATCATTATCCCTCATTCGGCCGAAACACTCTACCCGCCAATGCTCAGTCCCACTGTGGGAGGAAACAGAAAACACGCGCATAAACTGCTGAATTGCTGTTTTACTAAGGCGGGGTCTCTCACCGCGAATTCAGAGCCCCACCTGCTCTCTCGGAATGCATGTGAACACAGGTAAGCTGACCTGTGGGGGGGGGGGGGGTTAGCTGACCCACCCCACATTTTCACGTGAGTGTGGCCCGTGCCACTCCGTAGGTGACCTAGAAGTAGCCCGGAATTGATTCGGAATTAATTCTAAATTAATTAATTGTTTATATTAAATTTAAAGTGAAATATTTAATATATATATTTAAAGATTTAAAAAAAAATATTATATATATTATAAAATAAAAATTAAGTATTTTTAGATAAAATATTCTAAGTTAGTTTAGAATCGATTTTAAATTAGTTTAAATTAACTAAATATTAGAAAAAAAACTAACATAATATTAGTAATTTTTAATATTAATATATTATCTTTTAATTAAACTACTCTTATATATATATATTTATATTTTAATTAAAAGTATATTATAAAAGTTAATACTTAAAATAAAACCTATTATTAAATTTATAATTAATTTAGAATTAGTTTAGAAATAATTCTAAACTAGTTCTAAATTAATTATAAATAAATTCTAAAATTATTTTATTATAAACTTAATAAATTAAAAACTTAAATTCTTTTATTTATACTAATTATTAAGTATATTAATTATTATAATATATTTATAATATATCTTTTGTATTAAAATAAGTATATTTTATTAGTTTTAAATTATAATATAGAATTAGTGTTTAATTATAATATAAAATTAGTTATAGAGTGGTTTTTTTTCTTGCTTTATAGGCGTAAAAGATCGACCTTAACGGGATTACGCTTTTAAAGGAAATTATATAATACGGTATACTTTTTAACTATATAATACGCGTAATATACCCTAAGTACGCGCTTAACGTAATATAATAATTTTAATACGAAAACCGCTATATAATTCGAGATAAGTAAGCTACTTTTTATATAATAGCGCTAGTTAAAAAGGTTAATAATAGAGGTCGGCCGTAATAATTAGCTATAATAGTTAGTTATAATAGTTAGAGGCGGCCCTTAATTATAAAAGTTCTGAACTTTAATAGTAACGTAGAGGTTTTTAAAAAAAAGGGCTAAAAAGGCTAATATTTAGCTATTTTTTAGAGCTCGTAAAGATTCTTTTTATCCTTATTATTTTTAATATTACCTAAAGCTCTATTTAAACTAAATAAATTTACTAAATAAGTTTATTAAATAAACTTATTAAACGTACTTATTAATATATAAACTACTATTTTAAAAATACCCTTCGATAGGTCCCCCCCTCTAGGGCTCGATAAATTCTTAGGCCCCCTCGACGCCCTAGTTATTATAACTAATATAAATATACTTAAGGAGTAGTATAATACTTTTTAATAATATAGAATTTAGCTAAGTAATAATATAAATATTATAAATAGCTAGGCTAATACGGACGTTAAGATTTAGTATATTAATATTAATTTAAAAATTATATTTTATAAAATTAGAAATCTTTTTAATACGAGCTATATTATAAACGTAAGAGAATATATAAGAGGTCCCTTAACCTTCGATAAAAAGGAGTATATAATACGGGATCTAGCTACTTATATAAGCTAGTATTAAGAAGTCTTATATACGTTAAAGTAAGTATAGCTCGCCCTCTAAATAGCTAGAACTTAGAGGATTATAGTAAAAGGTCGGGAGCTATTTTAATTAGTAGTTAAGTATAGAGCGTAATATACCTAGTTTTCTCTAATACGTAATATATAGTATAGCCCCGGCGGATTGCTCCGTCGGGGGGATAGAATTAGTTATAAATTAGTTATAAACTAGTTTTAAATTAATCTTAAATTATTTTAGGATTATTTTAGAACTAGGTCAGCTAGACCCATTTTTTCTTCACGGGCCAATCAGAAGAGCGCTCAGGTCACGTCCTTTTTCCTTGGTCAGGTCAGGTAACCGGGGGCCACAGGTCAGTTTACCTATGTTCACGAATCGCATGGAGCTGGACCTGCTCATCTATGAAAGCGGCCGTGTCGGCTCAATTTCTCGACGTGTTATGTTTAGCTAGTCAGCTATGATTATCATCCGTTATTCATCTTAACAGCAGTGGAATCTGAATTCTATGGTATCTATGTATGATAAGTACGCCAAGGTCCTAAATGCACCTTTAGCCGAGAGTCAGAAAGCCAATTGTTGGCTTTTGATCACTGGAAATACAAGGCTGAAACAGAGTCAGTATCTCTGAAAACAGCGGTGTAATTTGACTTGCTGAAAGAACTTGAAATATGTATCTTCAAGTTTACTTCTAACTAAGGCTCGCTGGCTATACTCTGTTCGGACTCCCTTGGTCGTGGTCGCGGACTTTCGGAATTGGAACTTGCTGGCCTAGATGAGACATCGGACTTCTCTAAATGTTAGGTGGGAAGTATGAAAAGACATCTCAGGAATACAAATTTTCTTACCATCAGTCGTCAGGAAGTCAGACACTTGATTTCCACTTATTCCCGAACCAAACGAGGGAAACTCTCCCTTACCACCCACCTCTTCTACACACCGTGGCCTTCAGTTGAATTTCTTAGAGATGCAGCTCGAGCAGGCGATACGTAGCCTGGCAGAATACCATAATTCTGGCTCAGGAGCTCAGAACAACAATACAGGCTCAGGCAATCAGACCAATATCAACAATTCCAACTTTAATGAGCAAAACATAACGATATGTAAGGCCTACTTATAGCGTGTTCATCGATTAGATCTGAAATATGATAGTTCAAAGAAGTGACCGCAACTTCGTCATCAATCTGCAAGTCAACAATCCTCGCGACGAGAAAAGGCACATCGAGCGTTCAAGAACTGCTGTGCAGCAAGAATACCACCGAATGGTCTTCAAGAACGATACCTTTCGTCAGTGGCGAAATCAGGAAGCTCGATCTGTGCTATGGGTCAAGGGAGGAGCAGGGAAGGGAAAGACAATGTTCATGTGCGATGTCATTGACGAATTGGAGAGTTCTGGTGCACAGCCGTTCTACTTCTTCTGTCATGCCACCGACCCGCGTCTCAGCACCGCAACTGCCGTGCTGCGTGGGCTTCTCTACATGATACTCTGTCAGAGTCCTCATTTAGCCACTTCTCTTCGCGAAAAGCACGTTGGACGTTGGCAGCCAGGGAGGGAGCTCTTCCGGTTTGAAGACGCCAATTGCTGGGATTCTTTATGCAAAATGATTCTCGACGCCCTGGGCGACAGAAGCCTTCCAAACGCGGTTCTGATTATTGACGCCATAGACGAATGCGTGTTTGGCTTCGACTTGCTCATGGAATTCATAGCCCGCCTATCGTCGGCCTGCTACAGGATCGTCGTGTCCAGTGGAAAATGGCCGATTACTCAGAGCACAACAGAAGCGTCAAAGAACCCAATCTGCTTGGTGCTGAATGAATAGTATAACGTTTTGAGATTTTAGTATTAATCGATTGAAAGTTTCTTGATACCTATCAGACCTGATATTCCTCAAACTCTCCAGTCTTTCGCAGATCACTGATCGTCCACGATTCCGATGTGGAATTGAGATGGGATTATTGATTCTAAAGATGGACGAAAGAAAACCGTTGAGTAGACAAGGACCCCGAAAGAAGGTACCTTTCATTTTCAACCCCTCAGTACCCCTTTGAGATTGATGATCTGCTGAATTTTGGTGGTACCGACTGGTAGTGACTCCCCTCAGATGCCAAGAAGTCATCGTCTTCTCAGTTATTGACATACCTGATTAAAATTGATCCTTTGATAATGGTATTCAAAGTGCAAAGGTGTAATGGCAGACTAACACTTATAAGATTCTGCCATGACTGAAATCAAACTTTACGCCTTTCTCTCCTGAAACTTTCTTCGGGGGCTGGCGTTTTCGGGAGTTCATGCTATCCAAAAGTTGGAGTTCCGGCCGCACCCTAAACGGGCTTAGCGCAAAAGTAAGGGGAAGCCCCCCCTTCCTAAACTGGGAAGTGGCCGAAAAGTCGGATGTATTCCTCACAAAAGTATCATTTCGAAAAGCTCTACCTCTACTACTTTTGTTCTGATGCGGCTAGGGTATGATAGAAGCTAGCGCACCGATAATTAATCCAGGTACTGTAAGAACTTAATTTCTTGACTCTTTAATAGCTGGAAGGGTGATACAGCGCTAACACACCGCAAAGTCGCTGTCAGATTAGAAGTCTAATTCGACCTCGGCTTACGGCAGCCAGCGCAAGGACTAACTACGGCCCCTATTTATAATATTCGTGGCCTACCTAACCTATAGTTAGAACCTCTCTTTTTTATATACGTAATATATTAGAATAGTTTAATTAACTTACTTCGTTAACCCACGGTTCGAACTAATTAACTAATATCCCTATAATAGAGATACTAATACTAATTAGTAATTAAATTTTATTATTATAAATTAGTAAGGTATCTCGCTATATAGAAGAGATAACCTCCTAATACTATATAAAATAAAAAATTCGTACTAATTAACCTTACGAAAATAAATAAAAAAAGGGGTAATATTTAAATATTATACGGAATTAAGTAATCGTAGCCTTTTATTACTTATGAGAAGTTAACGTTTATTATATTAAAATACGCTAATTAATAGAACCGCTTATATAGCTATTATTTTACTACTATTTTAAGTAGCCTTTTTACTAATATAACCTCTACGTAGCTAGCCCGCGAGTTAAATTAGTAAAAAAAGATATTTATATAATAATTACTTACTTAATCGATTAGTATAACGAACGAGCTCGATAGTACGGTATAAAAAAGTACTATATAATTAAAAAAAAGGATCCCTAAGTATAAACATTCTTAATAAGCGTAATAAGAACCTATATAAGAATTATAAAACTAAGAGATTTATAGTATATAAAAGGGTCTATTATAATAAGAATTTTATAAATACGAAAAAGCCTACGATCTAAATAATCTCCCTATAGCCTTATTAACTACCCCCCGGGTATTACTTAGGAATACTATTTTAAAAAAGGTAAGTTGAGGAAGGAAATAATTTAGAAATTATATAGAGCACGAGGCTTAGGAAATTAGGAGTATATAGAATAGCGGAAATTAGTAACTAATAAAGATCCTAAGACTAATTACTTCGTCTTCTTATAGTAATATAAACGTTTACTATTATTACTAAAAAAGGGACTATTAAAATCTACTCTTTTATACTAAATAAGAAAAGTAGCCCTAGTAAGTACGATATTTAGCGATTTAGAAAGTTAGTAATAGTTACTAAAGATAGTAAAAACGAGAGTAGTAACGAGATAGTAAGAAAAAGCGGGAATTACTTAGACTTTAATAAATTCGTTAAGTAATAAAAGCATAGGTTTACTATAGTTAGCGCACGGATTAAATATATCCTTATTAAAATTAAATACGCTAGCGACTACTAATATAAGTATAAGCTAAAGTATAACCCTTAGTTAGTTAGGGTAAAAAAGAAAAAAAAAACCCCGATCCTAAATAAAATCCCGATCCCTTATAAGTAAGTAAATATTAACCCGGATTATTAAGGGACGTAAATATATAAAATTATAAATTAACCTAACGGTAAGTAAATTAACGCGGTATTAATTTATTTAACTAAAGTTTATAAAAAAAAAGGGCTATAAGAATAACCCCTATTTTATAAAATCGTAAACGACCTTAGTTATTAACTAAACGAATAGTTCGTAAGCATAAGCCTAGGAATTATAAAAGTAATTAATAAATTCCTCTACGGGCGAGGGGTATTATTAATATAATTATAATCATAAGAACCTTACGAAATCCTAGTAATAATAATTATAAAAGAGGAATTCGTACTATAGACCTAGGCATAAGTTAATAGGGCGTATAATTACTTTAACAAATTTAAAAAAAGAGTGAACGACCCGGATTTCCTGTTTTATAATTATTAATAATAGTCTATCGTTATAAAAAGATATATAGAAATAAAATATAATACTAGATATACGATAATTAATAATTTTACCTATTTTAATCTATAGCTCGTTATTATTATTAATACGAAATTCGGTACTAATAAGTTAGTAAAAAAAGAAATAAACTACCTAAAGTTATTAATAATACGTAGCTACGTAAGGATTATATATAGATATTAAAAATTTAATAATAAATACGAGGTAATTTATAGACCTTAAAAAGATCTTTTTTAAAGAGAAATTATACTCTAAAAAGAAGTACGAGGTCTTATAAAAAACCCTAACGATATTTTATAATTATTATAAAAAAGTTAGGATTAGAAAATATTAGTACTATTTAGTAATTAATATTATACTCGTAAATAAAGCCTCTAATTATTATTACGAAGTAGTATATAATCTCGATTAGAATAACTTTCTTAGTATTATTAATATAATCTAAAGCCGCTTTAAGATTTATAATAAGAATCTAGAGCTCCTATTTAAGCTATAAGTAATTTCTTTTATATTTATAGTTAGGATAATAAAAAATAAATTATAAATAAAAATTCTTAAAGAGCTTATTAATCGAATTAATAAGCTAGTAAAGACCTAGCTAAATAAGGGGACTAACGAGTAAAAAATTAGATATTTATATACCGTAATCTAACGTATATTAGAAGTAAAAATAACCTTATACTAAATACCTAAAGACTATAAAACGCTCTATTTAAAGCTAAGATCTAGCTTTAATATTAAAATAAAAATACTACGCTAAACCTATTTCTAAGCGTATAATAGCCCTTATTAATAGTATTAGGTTAATTAAATATATAATAAAAAAAGAAAAAAAGCTAAGTATAATAATCGCTAATAAAAAGGCCTAGATTTATTAAATAAGTAGAGATTTAACTTATAAATAGGGTAATAAAAAAATAGTACTTTATTTATAAAAAAAATAGATATTAATTAAGTAATTACTCTAAAAAAGAGCGTACTAAATCGTACGAAAAATATAAAAAGTTAAGGGTAATAAATAGTAAAACTAGCCCTTATTAATTTAACTAATTCCTTATTATATATAAGAGTAGATCCGGGGGTATAGAACCTAGCGAAAGTAACTAACTTAGCGACCTAAAGTATCCGTACTTTATAAAAGATTTAGAAAATAAAGAAGATCTTACCCCCTATATTAATAAATTAGATTATAATAAAATTAACGAGATTAACTACTCTTTTTTTATCCCGTTAGCCTTAGAAAGATATACGAGGCTAAATAAATAAAAAGTAATAAAAACTCTTAATAAGTAAGCGTTTATTTATAAATAATAAAGGAAAGTCCTTTGAATAACGGATACGGAAGTAAATAAAAAGATAAATCTAATAATATAGAATTCTATTCTCTTAATACTTAAAAAAAAGAAATATAGTACTAAGTAATTCTAAGGGTAGCTAGAGGGGTCTTTTTTATACTACTTAAATTATTTAAATACTAAGCTCGTATAAGTATTCTATACGAGTAAAAAATACTGCTTAAATAATTTTTATAAGATTATTTTAAATACTAGGGTATTATAATAGTTAATAAAAAGAAAAAAGTAATTCTAAGTGCTATAAAAAATCGTATTAATAATGCTTAATACGTTAATAGCGGGTATTATAAAAATTAGCTTCGGCTTAGGTAAGGAAATCGTCGCCCTAGGTACGGTAGAAGTTAAAACGTACTTTGGAATAATAACTTTTTATATTTTACTTATTAATACCCTATTTCTCCTATATTTAAAAAACATAGACCGACTGGGTATTATATTTAATAATACGAGGGATAAAATCTTTAATAATAAATACTTCGAAATAGTTGAATAATAATAGGGGTACGCGTTTATAAAGCTTATTAATAATACGAAGTTAATTAATTACTTAACGAAAAATAAGCTCTAATAATTATACTAAAGGTTTAACTACCCGTTAGTCGCGAGGCTATATAACTTCTTAAAATAATTAAATAATAATAATATTAAAATAAGGGCGCTAGAGTAGTTAACGAAAGTATACTACTAATACTAAATAAATACGCAGAGCCTACGTAGATTTAAATTTAAATTACGTAATAAGCTTAATTTTAATTAAGAAATCGTTATTAATATTTTTTACTTAAATAGTCGACCGGTCCTATATATAATTAATAAAGCGATATTATTTTAAATAGGGTAATTCCTACGGGATATATAAGTAAAAATAGTATAAATAGCCCTATAAAAAAGCTAGATTAATATATACTAGGGACCGCTAGACGGCATTAGGACTAACGCTAGTACTAGTTTTAAATTAGTAGAATTTAAAGAAAATATAGTAGGTTATAGTATATAGCTAAAAATAATACCTATTAAGGCGTATTATAGTATTAAAAAGGTAAAAAGGGCATATTAGTAATTAAAAAGGGCGTTTAAAATTATTAAAAAAAATCCTAATTCTACTAATAACGAATACTTCTAAACGGTACTTAAATACTATAATAATACTATAGGGCCTAACGGGCTTATATTAACGCTTTTAATATTTAGAGCATATTTAAAAACGACCTTAGCCTCGCTACTATCGCTAGACGTAAGCTAACGAGCTTAAGTAGTTAAAAAAGTAATATAGGCGCTGCGCAAAATAAATATAAAAAAGTAGATTAATAAAGTAATTACTACGTATAATAAGCCCGATATAGGGGTTAATTTAAGTATATTACTAAATTCGGATATATAAGTATAATATAAAACTACTTAATAATAAGCTAGGCTATATAAATTAATTTTTATTAATAAGCGTTTTTACGTAGTTACGAGAGATTATAACTAGCTACTCGAGGTATTAATTATAGTAGTTAAACTATATTATATAGATCTTAACGAAGTAATTTCTAATTTATAAAAAGAAAAAGAGCTAGGGGAAACTATATAACCCGTAGTAAAGGTATAGGAAATTACTCTTAATAAAATTATTATAGCGGTATTAATAAATAATAAAAAAGAAGAGATTACTAAAAGGGTACTAATACTACTAGCGAGACGTTATAGAAGATTACGATAATAAGCTATAATATAGTAATTTATTACTAACGACGAGGTAATTAATACTTTTTATATAATAAAAAAAAAGCCGATTTCGAGCTAGTAGTTAAACTATATAAAAAAGGCGTAATTATAACTACTAGAAAGCTATATAAAGAATTAGACCTTATTAAAGTAGATACTTTTCGTAATCGAGGGGTTTATTAATTTATCCTCTACGACTTAGAAAAGTATATAAACCTCTATATATTTAAATCGTAAATAGTTCGTAAAATTAAAAAAAAAGAAATACCCTAACTATATAAAAAATCTAGGTACGTAATTTAGGGGTATGGTAATATTAAAAAAGCGATGCTACTTACGTAATTGCCTATAGTATAGTACTATAACTAACGATTAATAATAGTACTAATAGTATTACTATAAAAAAAAGGATACGAGATTTAGAGCCGTAATATTACCTAGGCCTATACCTAATTAGCCACAGGGCTTATAAAGAAAATCCTAGCCTATTTATTAAAAGAAATAGCTACTAAGTACTTAAAAAGTACGATAATTAAAGTACTTAAGCTACTATATAGGCTCGTAGAATTAGGTACTTATTAATAAGCTATATATTATAATCTTTATATTAATTAATTATTAATAATTATATTTATATACGATCCGTACTTACTAGTCTCTAAGTACGTAAGTAACTAATTTAGAATCGTTAGAATATAGACCGACAATATATTAAGCCTATTTAATATTAACTTTATAAAAAAAGAAGATAAGGAGCTCTAAAAAGTAGGCTTTATAATAAAGCTAAAAGAGGTCCTTATAATAAATAACCTACTAACGTTTAATAACGGGATTTTTATAATTAAAAGGGAAACCGTTATTTTTTAATAAAAGAGGTAAAATAAGAAAATTAATATTGTAAATCCGAACGTAATTAACGTTAAAAAGTAATATAAAGCTAAGCTTATATAAGGGGTATATATTATAAGTATATACTAGCCCGAGGTAACTTTTAACTATATTAAAGTAGTATAAGTTATAGAACTAAGTAAACGAAACGTTAAAGTACTTAATTAGTAGCTTAAATAATAATAATTAAATCTTAATTAAGGCCTTATTTATTACCTAATTAACTTTATAATTAATAAGCTCTATATCTTTATAAATAGGTTATTTATAAATAACGACGATCTTATTTCATAATTAAGTATATTATTATCCTACCTAATAAGAGTATAAGTAAGAGTAACTTTATAATATAAAATAATATAATTTACTACTCGTTAATTAAAAATAAGAGGGTAATATAAACTATACTTATATTAAAAATCTACGGTATAATTAACGGCGTTAACCTCGCCCACGCGATTTTAATAACGCTAAAGAAAATTACTAATTAACTTAACCTTTTACTAATCCTAATAGTTATTTATACTAATTCTTACTCACTATACAAATACCTTATTAAATTAAGGACTACGAAAAAAAAAAGCTTATAATTAATATTATAGCCCTTAAATAATTATATAAAAGGCGCAAGATCTTCGAAATCCGTTAGATTAATAATAATAATAACCTCGTTAACGCTTTTATAAAAGTAGTAATTAATAAAAAGTTAGAGTAATTTATAAGTAGTAGTTAAATTAATATACGAATAAAAGGATAGGTTATATAAAAAGAGTAGAGAAAAAGAAAAAAAAGAGACGACTTAATAAACGGGCCTAAAGTTAAATTATACTTTTAATTATAATATTAGTTAAAATTAATAAAAAAAAGAGAAAGTTAGTCTTAAATTAGAAATCTAATTTAACCTCGGCTTACGGTAGCTAGTATAGGGACTAACTACGGCCCCTATTTACGATATTCGTAGCCTACTTAACCTACGGTTAGAACCTCCCTTTTCTATATACGTAGTATATTAAAATAGTTCAATTAACCTACTTCGTTAACCCACGGTTCGAACTAATCGACTAATATCCCTATAATAGGGATACTAACAGTCGTAAATAAGTGACAAGATGCTCGATCACGTTTTGTCACCCAAGGAGTATCTGCATCACCTGCGTGTAGGATTTTATTAGATCGGAAGTCTAATTCGACCGCAGCATATAGTCAATTGCGCAGGGGCTAATTAGGGGCCCTATTTATAATTATCATAGCCAGCCTAACCTGCGGTTAGAACCTCCTTTTTATACTTATATAGAATTTTATATAGTTTAATTAATCTCTTTATTAACCCACGGTTCGAACTAGTTACCCTATAATAAAAAAACTAATACTAATTAGTAATTAAATTCTATTATTATAAATTAGTAAAATATCTCGCTATATAGAAAAGACGACCTCTTAATACTATACGGGATAGGAGATTCGTACTAATTAACCTTATAAAAGTAGATAAAAAAAGAGGTAATTTTCGAATATTATATAGAATTAAGTAATTATAGCCCTTTACTACTTATAAAAGGTTAATATTTACTATATTAAACTACGTTAATTAATAGAACTACTTAAGTAACTAACTTTTTATTATTATTTTAAGTAGCTTTTTTATTAAATAACTTTTTAATAGCCGGCCCGCGATTAAAAATTAACTAAGTAATAAAAAGGACTATTAGAAAAGTAATAATTACTTAATTATAATTAGGCTATAAAAAAAAACTATTTAAAAAGATATAAAATAGGGTACTAAGGAGCTATAAGAGGAAAATCTCTAAGGTATCTAACCTTACTAAGTATAAGTAATAAGTAATATTTTTAATAAGTCCTTAAGGCCTACGATCTTATAAAAAAAGGGGGGGGGCTTAACTTTACTAACCGTACTTAATAGCCTATACGGATCCTCTACGAGCTACTTAGTATTTATATTTAACTATTTTTATAAAATACTACTTTAGAAGAGGTAAGTTAAGGAAAAAAGCTATTTAGAAGTTATAAAGAGCACGAGGCTTAGGAGGCTAAAAGTATATAAAATAATAAAAATTAATAATTAGTAAAGATTATAAGACTAATTACTATATCTTTTTATAGTAATATAAATATTTATTATTATTATTAAAAAAGGGGGCTATTAAAACCTACCCTTTTATACTAAATAAAAAGGAGGTCTTAGTAAGTATAATAACTAGTAATTTAGAAAGGTAGTAATAGTTATTAAAAATAATAAAAACGAGAGTAGTAATAAGATAGCGAGAGGAAGTAGGAATCTCCTAGACCTTAATAAATTCGTTAAGTAGTAAAAGTACGGGCTTATTATAGCTAATATATAAATTAAATATATCCTTATTAAAATTAAATACGCTAGTAATTACTAATATAAGTATAAACTAGAGTACGACCCCTAGCGAGTTAAGGTAAAAAAAAAGAAAAAGAAACCTAATTTTAAATAAAATCCCGATCCCTTATAAATAAGTAAATATTAACCCGGACTATTAGGGAACGTAGATATATAAGATTATAAATTAGCCTAATAATAAGTAAATTAACGTAGTATTAATCTATTTAACTAAGGTTTATAAGAAAAAGGGGCTATAGGGGTAACCCCTATTCTACGAGATCGTAAATAACCTTAGTTACTAGCTAAACGAATAGTTTATAAGTATAAGCCTAGGAATTATAAAAGTAGTTAATAAATTCCTTTACGGGCGAGGGGTATTACTAATATAATTATAATTATAAGAACTATATAAAATCTTAGTAATAATAATTATAAAAAAGGAATTTATACTATAGAACTAGGTATAAGTTAATAGGGCGTATAATTACTTTAATAAATTTAAAAAAAGGGTAAACGACGCAGATTTCCTCCTTATAATTACTAATAGTAATTTATTATTATAAAAGGATATATAGAAGTAAAATATAGTACTAAAAGTATAATAATTAATAATTCTACTTATTTCGATCTATAGCTCGTCGCCGCTATTAATACGAAATTTAGCGCCGATTAGCTAATAAAAAAGGAAGTAAATAACTTAAAATTATTAATAATACGCAGCGACGCAGGGATCGTATATAGATACTAAAAATCTATTAGTAAATACGAGGTAATTTATAAACCTTAAAAAGATCTTTTTAAAAGAGAAATTATATTTTAAGGAGAAGTATAAGGTCTTATAAAAAACCCTAACGATATTTTATAATTATTATAAAAAGGTTAGGATTAGGGAATACTAATACTACTTAGTAATTAATATCGTACTTATAAGTAAAGCTTCTAATTATTATTACGAAGTAGTATATAATTTTAATTAAAACGACTTTTTTAGTATTATTAATATAATCCGGAGCTACTTTGAGACCTACGATAAGAATCTAGAGCTCTTATCCGAGCTATGGGTAATTTTTTTTATATTTATAGCTAGGATAATAGAGGGTAAATCGTAAATAGAGATCTTTAAAAAACTTATTAATTAAATTAATAAGCTAATAAAAACCTAGCTAAATAAGGGAACTAATAAGTAAAAAGTCGGATATTTTTATACTATAGTTTAATACGTACTAAAAATAAAAATAACCTTATACTAAGTATTTAAAAACTACGAGACGCTCTATTTGAAGCTAAGATCTAGTTTTAATATTAAAATAAGAATACTATACTAAACCTACCTCTAAGTATACGACGGCCCTTATTAATAATACTAAGTCGATCGAACGTATAATAAAAAAAGGAAAGAAACTAAGTATAATAATTACTAATAAGGAGGCCTAGATTTATTAAATAAGTAGAGATTTAACCCGTGAGTAGGGTAATATAAGAAATAGTACTTTATTTATAAAAAGGATAGATATTAGTTAAGTAATTACTTAAAAAAAGAGCGTACTAAATTATATAAATAATATAAAAAGTTAAGGGTAATAGAAAGTAAAACTAGCCCTAATCGATTTAATTAATTCTTTATAATATATAAGGGTACATCTAGGGGTATAGAACTTAGTATAAGTAACTAAATTAACGGCCTAAAGTATCCGCTAAGAAACTTAGAAAATAAGAAAGACCTTATACCCTATACTAACGAATTAGATTATAATAAAATTAATAATATTAATTACTCTTTTTTTACCCCGTTAGCTTCCAGAGGATATATAAAAATAAACGGGCAAAAGGTAGTAAAAGCTCTTAATAAGTAGGCTTTTATTTATAAATAGTAAGGGAAAGTCCCCTAGATAATAAGTACGGAGAGGGGTAAAGGGGGTAAATTATAATCCGGCTTACTAAATCTAATAATACCGGATTTACCTCTTTTAATACCTAAAGAGAAATTAAGTATTAAGTAATTATAATAGTAGCTAGGGGGGTCTTTTTTATATTACTTAAACTACTTAAATACTAAGCTTATTTAGGTATTCTATATAAGTAAAAAGTATAGCTTAGAAACTTTCTAAGGGATTATTTTAAATACTAGGGTATTATAATAGTTAATAAAAAGAAAAAGGTAATTCTAGGCGCTATAGAAGATTATATTAATAATACTTAATATATTAATAATAAGTATTATAAG
The DNA here is from genome assembly GCA_030869315.1 of Colletotrichum cuscutae. Classification (NCBI taxonomy): domain Eukaryota; kingdom Fungi; phylum Ascomycota; class Sordariomycetes; order Glomerellales; family Glomerellaceae; genus Colletotrichum; species Colletotrichum cuscutae. The sequence continues at coordinate 30,549 of MPDP01000073.1, forward strand.
AATTAGCTTTAGCCTAGGTAAAGAAATCGTTATACTAAGTACGGTAGAAGTAAAGACGTACTTTAGAACGATAACTTTTTATATTTTACCCGTTAATACCCTATTTTTATTATATCTAAAAAACATAGATCGACTAAGTATTATATTTAATAATACGAGGAATAGAATCTTTAGTAATAGGTACTTCGAAATAGTTAAATAATAATAGGGGTACGCGTTTATAAGGCTTATTAATAATACGAAGTCGATTAATTATTTAATAAAAAGTGAGCTTAGATAATTATATTAAAAATTTAGTTACCCGTTAGTTATAAGGCTATATAACCTCTTAAAATAATTAAGTAATGATAATATTAAAATAAGGGCACTAGAGTAGTTAATAAAAGTATACTATTAATACTAAATAAATATATAAAGCCTACGTAGGTTTAAATTTAAATTACGTAATAAGCTTAACTTTAATTAAGAAATCGTTATTAATATCTTCTACTTAAATAGTTAGCTAGTCCTTTATATAATTAACATAGTTATATCCTTTTAAGTAGGGTAATTCCTCCGGGATTTATAAATAAAGATAGTATAAATAGCTCTATAAAAAAGCTAGATCGATATATACTAAGGACCGCTAGACGGTATTAAAACTAATACTAATACTAGCTTTAAATTAGTAGAATTTAAAAAGAATACGACGGCCTATAGTATATAGTTAAAAGTCGTACCTATTAAAGCGCACTATAGTATTAGAAAGGTAAAAAGGGTATACTAGTAATTAAAAAAAGTATTTAAAATTATTAAAAAAGAAAATCTAGATTTTATTAATAATAAATACTTCTAAATAGTACTTAAATACTATAATAATACTATAGGGCCTAACGAGCTTATACTAACGCTTCTTATATTTAAAATATATCTAAGAACGATCTTAGCCTCGCTACTATCGCTAGATATAAGCTAATAAGCCTAAGTAGTTAAAAAAGTAATATAAATACTATATAAGGTGAGCGTAAAAAGGTAAGTTAATAAGGTAATTATTATACGTAATAAGCCCGATATAGGGGGTAATTTAAATATATTACTAAATTTAGATATATAAGTATAGTACGAAATTACTTAATAATAGGCTAAGCTATATAAATTAATCTTTATTAACGAGCGATCTTACGTAGTTATAAGGGATCGTAACTAACCCCTCGAAGTATTAATTATAATAATAAGACTATATTATATAGATCTTAGTAAAGTAATTTCTAATTTATAAAAAGAAAAAGAGCTAGGAGAAACTATATAACCTATAGTAGAGGTATAAGAAATTATCTTTAATAAAATCGTTATAGTAATACTAATAAATAACGAGAAAGAGGAAATTACTAAAAGGGTACTAATACTATTAGTAAGACGTTATAGAAAACTACAATAATAAGTACTAACGTAGTAATTTATTACTAATAACGAGGTAATTAATACCTTTTATATAATAAAAGAAAAAGCTAACTTCGAGCTAGTAGTTAAACTACGTAAGGAAGGCGTAATTATAATTACTAAAAAGCTATATAAGGAATTAGATCTTATTAAAATAAATACTCTTTATAATCGAGAGGTTTATTAATTTATCCTCTACGACTTAGAGAAGTATATAAACCTTTATATATTTAAATTACAAATAGTTCGTAAAATTAAAAAAAAAGAACACCCTAACTATATAAAAAATCTAAGTACGTAATTTAGAAATACGGTAACGTTAAAAAGGCAACGCTACTTATATAATCGCTTATTATATAGCGCTATAGCTAACGATTAATAATAATACTAATAATATTACTATAGAAAAAGGGGTACGAGATTTAGAGCCGTAATATTACCTAAGTATATACCTAATTAGCTACAGGGCTTATAAAGAGAATCCTAGCCTATTTACTAAAAAAAATAGCTAGTAAGTACCTAGAAAGTACGATTATTAAAGTACTTAAACTACTATATAGGCTCGTAGAATCGGGTACTTATTAATAAGCTATATATTACGATTTTTATATTAATTAATTATTAATAATTATATTTACGTACGACCCGTACTTACTAATTTCTAAGTATAAAAGTAACTAATTTAAGATTATTAAAATATAAACTAACGATATATTAGGCCTATTTAATATTAACTTTATAAAAAAAGAGGATAAGGAGCTTTAGAAAGCGAGTTTCGTAGCGAAGCTAAAAGAGGTCCTTATAATAAATAACTTATTAATATTTAATAATAGGATTTTTATAATTAAGAGAAAAACCGTCGTTTTTTAATAAAAAGAGTAAAATAAAAAAATTAGCCTCGTTAATTTAAACGTAATTAATATTAAAAAGTAATATAAAGCTAAGCTCGTACGAGGGGTATATATTATGAGTATATACTAGCTTAAAATAATTTTTAACTACGCTAGAGTAGCATAAGCTATAGAACTAAACGAATAAGACGTCGAGGTACTTAATAAGTAGCTTAAGTAGTAATACTCGAATTTTAATTAAGGTCTTATTTACTACCCGATCGACCTCGCAGTTAGTAAGCTCTATATATTTATAAATAGCTTATTTATAAATAATAAGGACCTTATTTTATAATTAGGGTATATTATTACTCTTACTAACGAGAGTATAAATAAGAGCGAATTTATAATATATAGTAATATAATCTACTACTTATTAACTAAAAATAAGTAAATAACGAGAAGTATATTAATATTAGAAGTTTATAATATAGTTAACGGCGTTAACTTTACTTATGCGATTTTAATAATACTAAAGAGAATTACTAATTAACTTAGTTTTTTACTAATCCTAATAGTTATTTATACGGATTTTTACTTATTATATAAATATTTTATTAAATTAGGAATTACGAAGGAAAAGAGGCTTATAATTAATATTATAGCCCTTAGGTAATTATATAAAAGGTACGAGATCTTTAAAATCCGTTAGATTAATAATAATAATAACCTTATTAACGCTTTTATAAAAGTAATACTTAATAAGGGGTTAGAGTAATTCGTAAGTAGTAGAAAAGTTAACGTATAAATAGAAGGATAGGTTATATAAAAAAAATAGAAAAAAAAAAAAAAGAGATAACTTAGTAAATAAGCCTAAGGTTAAATTATATTTCTAATTATAATAATTAAATTAATAAAAAAAAGAGAAAGTTAGTATTAGATCGGAAGTTTAATTCGACTGTAGTATATAGTTAATTATATAAGGGCTAATTAGGGGCCCTATTTATGATTATCGTAGCTAGCTTAACCTGTAGTTAGAACCTCCTTTTTATACCTATGCAGAATTTTATATAGTTTAATTAATCTCTTCGTTAACCCACGGTTCGAACTAGTTACCCTATAATAGGGAAACTAACAGATTTGCATATTTGATAACATTGGAGCTCCTGGTCTATTCGACCGGCGTTGTAAGAGCTGACATCGAAGCTTATTACTATCACTATTTACTAAAAGCATCAGATTATCCTATGCCTCTTGAGTATCGGCATCTGGAATGTGTATTTCCACAAACTTGCCGCTTTCCCTGGGCCACTACTAGGAAGATGCAGTCTGGCAAGTACATGAGCTCTTTGTGAGAATATGATGCTCATATTTCTTTCCAAGATCTGGCGCGTCTATCATTCTCAAACCGGCCGCTTTCACTATGCCATCCAAGAGCAGCATCGCAAACATGGTAAGATTATCTTTCTCCTCTCAGACATGGCCATCGCTTATTATATCAAATTTCAATAGGACCCGTTGTGCGAGTATCTCCCAATGAACTGTCCTTCGCGTCAGTGGAGTCGTGGAAGGCAATTTACGGCCACCGAGCCGCAGGCGCAGCGCCAGTGACCAAAAGCGAGTTCTACGACATCTACGGGGCAGGCTTCAAATCGTTATGCATCGGTAGTGAGCGTGATCCTCATAAGCACGGCCAAATGCGCAAAATGCTCTCTGCTGCCTTTTCTACGAAGATGCTACGGGGCCAAGAAGACATTGTCACCAAGACAGTCGATGCTTTCATACATCGGCTTGGAGAAGATGATTTCCAGCCTGAGGGTCTTAATATGACCAAGTGGTTTGAGATGATCGCCTTTGACTCATTGGGCGAAATGGCGTTTGGCGAATCCTTCCATAGCGTCAAGGCTGGTAAGTCCAGTGAGAAGTTGGGAGCTTCAGGCGCAATGCTTTGGCTGGGAAACGGCTAAGCGGAAGATCGTAATACTAATCACTTCGCGCGATAGGAAAGCCACACAGTTGGTCGGAGATCATAGTCAGCCATCTATACTTCATCACACTGGTTGACAACCTTCGTCGTCTCCCTTTTGTGGCTAGAGTAGCCCGCGTGCTATTTCCGTCAACTCTGGCTGTCCAAAATCAGAACTCCCAGTATAGCCGTAAAAGGGTAGAAGAGTACGTAAGATAATTAACTCACGCTTGGTTGCATATAGCTCATGGTTGGTTGCTAACTCTGGAACCGCAGACGTCTATCCAAGAAGTCAAACCGCAATGACTTCCTGTCTACGGTTGTCAAGTGTTACGAAGTGGGAGCTATCAGCAAAGAAGAGATGACAGCCCATGTGTCAACCTTGACGTGCGTCCCTTCAGTCCAAGTTCATTTGGGAATGCCCGAAGTCATGCTAACGGTATACTCACAGAATCGCGGGTGGCGAGACGACTGCGACATTCCTTGCCGCGGCAACATACATCTGCTCCGAAATCCAGCGTGTCTACTAAAACTTCAGGCAGAGATAACGGCAGAATTCTCTTCATTCGAAGAGATTAATGCCACTGCAGCTCGTCAGCTCCCATACTTGCAAGCCGTCATCAGCGAGGGCCTTAGGCTGTATGCACCGGGCTCTCAGGGGTTTCCGCGATTATCGCCAGGCATGAATGTCGGCGATATCTACGTCCCAGCGGGTGTAAGTCAACTTGAAGTACAATCAAAAGCATAGAGTCTGATGAGAGTGCCTATAGGCTGAGGTCTTCACGCATGCGTGGACCCTGACGCATAGCGAAGAGTATTTCTCTGACCCGAAAAGCTTCAAGCCTGAACGCTGGCTAGACGCGGGATCCACAGATGTCCGCGAGGCTAGCCAGCCATTCTCCATGGGCCCTCGGGGATGCTTGGGACAAAAGTGAGTCTTACAGCCCTTAACGCTTTGTGAAAACACCCTAGTTTACAAGCGATCCCATGCTAATAAGACTATCAAGCTTCGCATACATGGAAATCAATCTCATCTTGGCCAAGATGTTGTGGCAGTACGACTTAGAGCTGGCTGACAAAGATTTGGATTGGGAACAGGAAAGCCAACTACATGTGATGTGGTGGAAACCCGCACTCATGGTCCGTTTTACGCATAGAACACCTTGATTGAAGCCAACGAGCGCCTTCACAGCCGGTAAGAATCAGCCGCGCCAGGGATGTAAAAGGCCATAAGAGGTGCGAGAGTGAGGAAAAGTCACGATCAATATTTCATGTTCATGCACGTTTAAGTTTCAAATTTGCTTCGTATCACGACCGAACAACCATCATTGCAGGAATATAGCGTCAGCCTAGCAAAGCGTGGTCGGCGCCCATGACTTTGGTCTTGGGCTAGTAATTCTTGAAGACCTTTAAGCATCATGAACACGACTGAACAGTGTGAAAATTCGAAAGCTTCTCCGCAAAGCCTGATTTATAGCTGCCATATTGTTAATGAAACACACGGGGCTTGAGCTTCACCATCAGACGAGGCTTCTCCCACAACGTATGCATCCTTGAATCCCGGTGCCAGTCGAGACTCTCGTCAGCGAGCTCCAAGTCGTTCCTATAGACCAGCTTCGCCATAGTTGTGTGAATTTCCATCCAGCCAAGGCTGCGACGTTTGATGATTAGAACGTGCCTCAAACCACCATATCATTATTTGGAACTCACCTTCGTCCCATGCATGATCGTGTTCCATATGAAAACGGCTGACTTGCATTGAGGTCATCCGTTGGGTTGTCCACGAGCCACCGCTCAGGTCTGAGTTCCCACGGCTCGTCAAAGTTCGAGGATGACATACTTGCCGCAAAGGTACTCGTCGAAACTGTGGTCTTGAGATGAACTTATGTAAGCTAAGAGTTCCCAAGGCAAGGAAATGTAAGTACGCACCCCGCCTGGCAAGAAATGCCCATCAACCGTGCAGCCACCATTGGGTACTACACGGGGAAGGGCAAAAGGAAGCGGAGGATAGACGCGCATAGCCTCCTGCGCTACGGCTTTGAGATACTTCAATGGAGTCGCCGTCGCCGCAGTAATATCCTCGTAGCCAACAAAAGCTGACCGCACCTCATCCTGTAAGCGCGCCAGAATCGCAGGGTTCTTGAGCAGGTAGTACGTCATGCAAGAAAGAGTAGTGGCTGTCGTCTCGCTGCCGGCAATGCTGGAAAAGGACTATGAGTACGTTTCATAAGGGATAACTTGGGCGACTTACACAAAGTCAGAAGAATGTGCTGCAATCTGGGCGTCCGATATTGCCGCCTCATTACGGGCTTCGATCATTTTCGTGAGGAAATCTTCTCGATGCGACTGTGAGGCCAGGCGACTACCAGAAAAGGGCCTTAGCGTTGCAACACAAAAAGACGGCGTTTGCCCATGGGATGTGTGCAGTCAAACCTTTGAACCAAATCCATGGTGTACTTTTGATGCGTGCGACTGTCTTTGAGAAGCTTGTCAATAAGGCCAGAAAACACTGTCTGGGCAATGCCGGCGAGGGCTGGAAATCTGCGAAAGCAGTCGGCGAGAGCCCCCATACGCAAGCTTTTAGTGACGATCGAAATCCAGAAGTGCTCCTTGCCCGAGTCGACACCGCCAAAGTCCTTGCCAAAAGCCAGGCTTCCAATTATATCGAAGGTGGCGAGGTTGAACCACATGACCATGTCGGGTCCTTGAGTCACCACGTCTACCATTCCAATCTTCTCAATAAGGCGGTCGACACATTCAGCGACCATCGGTTCTTGTGACTTGGGAGACCTGTCGGAAAATGCGGTACCAAGATATCTACGCATCTCTGCGTGCTTCTTGGGATCACGCTCGCTAACGATAGACAAGGCCTCCGCAGCGAAGTTGCCCCCATCATAGAATTCACTCTTGATGAAAGGCTCAACACCCTTGCGTACACCATAGATATCCTGTCATGACGATGCCGAACTGAAGCTTAATTCGTTTGGTGCTACGCGAACGACGGGATCTGGTACGATAAAAGAGTCAGAGCGAGCACTCCCAGAGTAGGTGTCTGCACATGGGTCATGCAAATCACCGTACTTTTCGTGTAGCTCAAGTTGACGATACGGCTGACGACCACTCATGAAGTTCCACGAATACAAAGCCTACATAAGAATGTGTGAGTACTTGCACGCGGCACAGCACAATAAGAGGGAGTGCTAGAACTTGCATTGCTAAGTGACGCCGATTTAGGGCCTGGAAACTCTCGTAAAGGATGGAACCACCATGTTGCAACTTTGTACAGAACCACGGCGACCAACGCCTACGTGAGAGCACTTTGATTAGGGAAAAGGTTTACTGACATGGGAGCTACACAATCAGCTTACCAGGCCAGCTATCTGAGACTTCATGTTAAAATTCCCTTGAACCTTGTGGTGAAATGGTCTTTAAGCTCGCAAAAATCGACTATCCGTCCTCACACATATTGACTGCTACGCTCAACTTTCTATTTGTAGTCCGGGCATTTCTGGTTGAGGCAGATCCCGAAGGCTCACTCCGGCCGGGATCCCCACCTCGGACTTTTAATACTACTTTCAGCGACAGCAATATACTGTGCTCATCCGGTCAGCGCACGGAGGTAAGGACTAGGGTGGCTATACTAGAACCAACTTTTGTTGCATAAGTAGTCATCTACCTTGAACCAATAGGCATCAAACTGCATACTGAATACAATAGCACATTGTTGATCAACTCTCAATAAGACAGGACAAAAGGTGTGAGTGGCGATAAGTCCAAGTAACCGTGAATCACGTCAAACGTTGTCATACTAGCGCCTGCTACTTCCATGAAACCCTTTGTCTGCTTTGCCCAACTGTCCGCTTTGGAAGCGTACCAATTGTACCCCACTGAAGGAAACGTTCCCTAAGAGAATACTACACCGCCGTCTACGATCAAACTCTGCCCAGTGATCTGATCCGAGTCTTTTCCTGCCAGAAAACTTACCAAACCAGCGACGTCTTCAGGAGTCTGCATTTCGCCTTGATCAGCTGTCATAAGGCTTAATCGTCACCGGCCAAGACATACCTGAGGTTTCTTAGACGCAATGCGGGTCGCAACACCGTTCTCAAACGCGGCACCTTTGGGAAGTCCCATTCTAGTTGTAAGGCTAGTGTCAATGGTCTCCCACATATCAGTACGGACCATGCCCGGACAGTATGCGTTGACCGTAATGCCGTGCTGTGCCATGTCCATAGCAACAGCTTGGGTGAGCCCCCGAACAGCCCATTTACTGACGGAGTATGCTGGCGCGAAATGAGACTGCAGATTCGTCAACTTCCTTTCTGCACGTTACTAGAGTTCCGATGTGGCATACTGGTCGGTATCCTGAGATAGAACAAGCTCCGATCAACTTACCGCCTCGACCCTGCTTGATCATCTCCTGAGCTGCATATTTATAGCACAAAAAGACTCCCCGAACATTGATCTATGTCATATCAACACGTGAAATACAGAAGTCTTGGGCTAGAAACTTACAGCCTGCACTTTATCCCATTCACTGGCACTGATTTCGAGGATCGGTTTGACGAGCATCACACCAGCGTTTGCGACCATCACCTGTGGACCCACCCTGTTTAGCTCCGACTTTGACATCGGCGTATTGATTCATACTTACATCAATCCCTCCAAGCATCTCTGATGTGTTTCGAATCAAATTCGCGACATCGTCTTCGTTGCTGATGTCTGCAGTAAGAACAGCAGTCCGCACACCTCCACATTGTCAGCTGACGTGGGTCGAATATGTGAGAAGCTCATATCCATGAGCGGACCTTTCAGTTCAAGCTCATATTGTAGCTCTCTCAACTTGACTTCTTGGCTAGCAAGATCGGTAATGGCTATTTGGAAACGATCTTGCGCCAGGCGCAGTGCTATGGCTCGGCCGATGCCATTAGCGGATCCTGTAACTAAAGCTGTACGAGTAGATATTGTGTTATGGAGCAACATTTCCAACTGTAACTCCTTTGAGATTAGATTCGACGTTCCACATGCCGTTTATATCCCCACAGTTATGCTAACGAAGTGATACTACTTTGGGGCGTTTGAAAATGCAGCCTCTTTAGTGCCGACAAGACCACGGTGTGCCGAGTACCGAGTGCCATATCTCCCACTCTTGCTTTGGGTGCTCCTGGACGATATAAGCACTGAGGAAAAAGATCAATAAATAACCACGAAAGCTTTATGGCTTCCTTGACCGTAGTATATCCAAAATTGTCCATTGGACCGGAAATACGCCACCATGCCTTTATCAAAACTTCGCGTACCGCCATCTGCTTCGACCATCAATGTAAGGGTCATCAACTCGACATCGAAGATTAGGGTGAGCTTGGAGAGCATGGTTTCACACGTCATCAAAGGTCATTCGTGGCTTTCGTGTCCTTCATACGTCTTCCTCGTCGAGCACCCACCCACTGGCCGCAAAGTCCTCTTCGATCTCGGGGTGCGCAAAGACTTCGAAAATCTTTCACCTCCTATTCAGAACTGGATGAAAGAGAGCGGTACGACGTGCAGGGTGGAGAAGGATGTGAGAGAGATCCCAGAAGAAGGCGGGATTAAAGCAGGTGAAATCGAGAGCATCATCTGGAGCCATTGGCATTGGGATCATATCGGCGATCCGAGCAGATTTCCCACAAGCACCTCGCTGATAGTCGGCCCGGGTTTCAAGGACATTATCATGCCAGGCTACCCTACGAACCCAGGGTCCCCAGTCCTTGATTCCGATTTCGCCGGCCGCGAACTCCGTGAATTGAGCTTCGCCAAGTCAACTATTAAAGTCGGATCTTTCCCTGCCATCGACTACTTCGGTGACGGAAGCTTCTACATTCTGGACGCGCCAGGTCATACCGTTGGTCATGTTAATGCTATTGCGCGGGTGACGACCGGCCCGGATAGCTTCATCCTCATGGGCGGTGACACCTGTCACCATAGCGCCGAGATGAGGCCATCCGCATACAATCCGCTGCCCGACTCGATATCGCCACATCCGTTTCATTCGGACAATGTGACTCCCTGCCCCGGCGCGTTGTTCAAACCCATCCTCCGAGACGAAGACACGACGAAACCGTTCTATGGCGTTCATCGTCCTAGTATGCTATTTGGCAACCCGGATGCTGCCGAGGAGACCGTAGAACGGATTATCGAGGCTAATGGAAGCGGAAATACCCTTATTGTAATTGCTCACGATACCTATCTATCGTGATAGCTTTAACTATCTATAGCCTTATTACACGTTACGTAACCTCGGTTATATAATTACCGAGGCTTATTTTACTTATATCCTCTATATTAGAGCGTACTTCGTACCTATTTTCTATTTTTAATAAATAACCGTTCTCTTATTTATATTAATACTCTTATTATAACTATATAATAATTATAAGCCTAGCTTTAACTTAAACCCCTATATACTTTTATTAAAAAGTTATTTCTTAAGGACTACGGTTTATTATATCCTTTTTTATAATATTATTTATCCTTATTATATTTATTAAACTTAATTCTAAATAAAATAATACTTTTTAAAAAGATTACTAATACTCTTAGGTAAAAGCTTAACTATTAATAAAACTAGCTGAAATAGTACCTCGCTCTCTATATTAAGGCTTAATTAAAAAATATTTAAGATTTTCTAAACCTAAATAATTTTACTTTTTTATTAAATCCGTTACTTTTTATTAAGTTTATTTTTTTATTAAGGAGTATATTAAAATACGAAATACTACTTAAAATTTAATATATAAAGCGGCCTTTAGTAAATATTAATAATAACTTAAAAGGTTTACTTAATAATAAGCTAAATAAAAAATAAAAAGCGAGATTATAATCGAATTTAGAAACGATCTAATTAAGTAATTAGTTATTTTAATAAAACTAAAAACTATAATAGCGAATTAAGTACGTTTTATTAAAAAATACGCCTCTTTTATTTAATAAACTATATTTAAAACGATTTCTTATATAAGAAGAAAAAGATCGTATAAATTAATAAATTACTAAATCTATTTTATAGTTATTTAAGAAATCTTAAAAAATACAAAAAAGGAGCTTATAGATTTTTTAAACTACTCTTTTTATGTTATAATCCGAGTCTTTAAATGAAATTACGTATTAAGTAACTCTAGCTCGCTTATAATTATAAGAAAGGAATTTAATATAGTTATAAATAGGGCGAACTTTAGTATTAACTTATTAACTTAGATTAAGGACTTTTTTTTTAGCTTATTATTAAATAAAATAGTTTAAACTACTTAAAATCTAAGGGACCCTCGTTTTAAAAACCTTTTTTTATATAACTTTATACTACTTCGTTTTAAATTAGTTTAATTAAAAGCTTATTAATATTATTAAGCTAGAATAAAAAAGGGAAGTGGTCCCCGATATAGGTTATTATACTAAGATTTTTAATAACTTTTTATATAAAGAAGTAGTATATAATAAGAGTTATAAACGATCTTTAGTAATATTTATAATACTAACGGGTCGTTTAGATTCCTTTAAGTAAAATAAAACGATTCTTAACTCGTTTTTTTATTATTTTTATAAAGGACCTTATTATTAAAAGCTAGTAAATTATATAAAAATAGAGCTTATTTTAATAAATAAAATAAGAATAGAATATATTTAGCTAAGTAATAGCGAGGTTTATAAAATAATTTTTTATTTAAATTAGGAAAAGTATACTAATTCTTATACTAACTTTGTTTAAAAAGGCTAGATTTATATAAAACCCCTTATTTTATAAAATAATAATAACCGAGGTAGTTTTAAAAAATAATTAAAACTACTAAACTAAGTAATAAAAAGAACTTTAAAATAACTTACTTTTTAAATATTATAATTATAATTATTAACGTCGGTCTACTCCCTAAGCTAAGTATAGAGGGTAATAAGAATAGTAATTTTATTATTTTCTTTATTTCCTTTATTAGCTTATACTTCTTTTTTAAAAGTATAATTATAAATAATTATAATATTATATACTTTATCAATAATTAATTACTCCTAGAGCTAGATTTTATTTAATAAAGTAATAGCTCGGAAAATATAAACTCTAGGACGGCCTCTTATTTTATAATTATTAAAAGAACGAGGATTATATAAAACATTTTTATAAAACTAAAAGGGCCTAGGACTAAGTACTTTACTCTCTATAATATTAATTTTATTTAAAAACTTTTATATAAACGTCGTATTAAAAATACTATTTTAAAGAATTAGTATTTAGTACTTAAGCTTTAATTATACCCTTTAGTTTAGAAACGAATTTAATAATATTATTATTAAGTAGCTTAAAAAAAGGTTAATCTAGTTTGTTTTAAAATATAAGCCCTATTTATCCTATGCTCTATTTAGAAATTAGTTTTTATTTATTAATATAATTCTAATATGTAGTATATAGTACTTACGTTTTTTATACTAATTAAAGAACGACCGATTAGATATAGCTTAGTTTTAGTATTTTGAATCTAGTTATTTTATATTAATAATATTTAAAAAGCTCGTATTAGCCGTTCGGAGAGTAAGGATTAAAGGACTAAGCTATTTAAAATACCAATATTATATAACTACTTATATAAAATAGGTTATTTTATAATATACCTTAGAATAAAGAATAATTTAACCTTATTATAGGATTTTATAAAACCTCTTTAACTACTTACTTACTTACGAACGAAGTAAGTAGTTAATACTAATTAAAAACGAATATTTAAGTAGGATTTTTATCTTTTTATAAATTATAAAGACTTATAATATAGTGTTTAAGGTTTTATACTTTTTTAAATAATAAGTACGTATATAAAAAGGCGTAGCTATTTATAAGATTTAATAAAATATAAAACGTATAATAATCGTAATTAATAATAAAACTCGTTTTTAAATAATAAGTACGTATATAAAAAGGCGTAGCTATTTATAAGATTTAATAAAATATAAAACGTATAATAATCGTAATTAATAATAAAACTCGTTTTTAAATATAAGTACGGGAGCTAGGAATCGACCTAAAAACTACTTTTTTATATATAAAAAAACTAAATAAAAGAGGGGAACGAGCTAGCTAGGAAATTATTAATAAAGTAATTAGTATAATATTAATAACTAGCTTACTAAACAAACTCTAAGTAGAGGTTATATTAGCCATAGCTTACTTATATAATATTAGCCCTAAGTAACGTATTAACTAGCTATTCTTAATTTAAATTAAAAATATCTAGTTTACTTAGTATTTTAAGTAATAATAATTAATAAATACACTAAAACTCTCCCGTAATTTACGTTTTTATTAGTAGTAGACGTACGTATATAGTTATAAAGCGTACTTTTTCAAGAAGGATTATAAAAAAGGAATTAATAAAGAAAGTTTTAAAATAAAATAGAGGAGATATATTAAGTACTTTATAAGTTACGTACTAAATATTTATAACCTATATAATATCTAGATCCTTTTATTTTTAAAAATTATTATTATATAAAATATAACGTTTAATAAAATAGCTTTCTACTAAATAAATAATACTAAATTCGTAATTTATTTATTTAAGTTAAGGGCCGTAGTAAATAAGATCTAATAGCTACTTATAATAATCGAACTTAAGCTCTAATTACTTAGAATTATAAATAAAAAAGAGGCTATATTAATTAAGAATAAAAAGTAGCTATTATTATTTATTTTTATTTTATAAAAAGTAAATAAGGCCGTAAAAAAGCTTAGTTCGTTTTTAAATAAACGAGGCGGGTAGTTACTTATTTTTAAAATAATTCTAAGTTTTAAAAATCCGGAATTAAATATAAACCTTACTTAGCTAACTAATTTAATAAGCGAGGTTATAAGAGAAGTCGATCCTCTTATTAAAAAGATTAAAAATATAATATATATATATAAATAGAAATAAAAACTTCCTAGAGCTTTTATAAAAAAGATCTTTTAATTTAACTAGACCCTAACGAGCCCCTTTAATAAGTAAGCCTATATTAAGAAATAAGAATAGTAAATAACCTAGTTAAATAGTTTCATATAACTAATATATATAACTAACTAAATAATAAGTATATTAAATAAAGCTAGAGGTTAAAAAACTAATTATTAAAAATATTTATCTAAAACCTAAGTTAATAAGAGCGATTTAAGTAATACTCTTTTTATATTTAAATAAAAAAAGACTAGGACTTTTTTTTTAATACGTATATACTTAATTAATAAAAAGTAGTTAATAAAGTAACCTAGAGATATCGAACGCTATACTATTATATTTATACTATAATAATAGAATAGGGTAGGGCGATTAATCCGAGTATTTCTTTTTTTTAAAACGGATTAAGTATAAGGACCTATAAGAGAGCTAATTAGAAAAAGATATAAGGAGAAGGGCCCTCGATTAGGGAGAGGAGCTTAGTAGCGCAGACTTTTATTTTAATTATATATATACTTTTTAAGATCGAACTAAAGCCTTTTTAATAATTTATTTTTAAATATAATAATATAAAACGATTAGGAACTCTACCTTTCCGATCTAGTTAATACTACCCTATTTCTTTAGTTATAACTTTATTAATTAAGGCCGTATTAACCTAATTAAAGGAGGTATTTTATATTATTTTTATAAATATTAGTAGTTCTTCTTAAGTACCGTACTACGAAAGTCCTTTATACCCTATACTTTTTTAATAGTCTCCCTTTTTAGAAATTCCTTCCCTTTTTAAATAAGAGAATAAGTAAAAAAAAGCCCGACTTAATTAGAAATAATTTAAATAAATAAGTAAAAAAAAACGGTATAATAATTAAGATAAATATAAGCGGCAGGACTTTAATTAAAAAAAAAAACTAAATAATTAAAATGCGAAGACGAAGATATATAAAAAAGGGCTTCTTATTTAATAAAAAGGGGATACGATAGACTTTAATAAATAAATAAGATAAATAAGTAGGAAAATACGCGAATACTTAGGACCGGATCGGGCTTAAATATAAACGCTATAATAATATAATAAAATAAATAATAAGTTAGGATTAGAACTAATAAAATACCTTAATAAGTATAACTAATTATTTAACTAAACTATTCTTTATTAATTAATATAGCCCGGAGATTTAATAATAAACTTATTTAGAAGTATAAATACGTCGGACTAAGAGCGCTTAAAAAACTAGCTTTTAACTAAACTTATTAATAATTTTAATTAGTATTATTATAAGCCTAATACAAAGTCCGATTAAAACTTTAGTTATATACTTAGTAAGGGCTAAGAAAGACGGCTTATATTATACTAATTAAAATAATAACTACGCTCTAGTTATTAAAACGGCTCTTTTCCTCTCTTTTTAAACTCTATTTAGAATAAATAGATTAATATAAAATTATTAAGATTATAAACTAAATTAACGAACTATATTTTTAATAACCTCGGACCGTAAATATAAATAATTAATATATTATTTTTATTATTATTAACGACCCTTAGGACGTTTAATTATACGAACCTAACCTTTTTATTTTAAATAGACCATTTATTAAACTAATTTTTATAGTTTATTAAGACCTATAGACCGTAAAGTTATTTAATAACGAGAAGCCTACCCCTAGTAATAAATTTATTTACTAATTTAATTAAAAAAACCTAGTTATAACTTAGGTCGGGATAGATATTTTAATTAATACCCTCTTAAGTACTATTACTACCCGGATCTAAATAATTATATTTTAAACTAAGGACCTTACGATTCCTTAGCCTAATTTAATAAAAAATATAGGGTTTTATAAAATACCGTTCCTTAGTTAAGAGGGGACTATAGTTTTTAAAAATAATAATATTATAAACTTTTTAAAAAAGTTCGAGGACTAGTACGAGATTAATAAGGTCCTAGACCGATTTAGGAGTAAATTTATTACGTATATTATAAAAGGAGATTATTAAACTCTAGTTAAAGACGCGATTAGAGGACTACCCTAGGCCTAAGCTAAGGATTTTTTTTTAAAAAAGTACGGAAAATAGGATATTAACCGCTTTTTAAATAAAGAAGAGTAAATTAAAAGAGCTACTAAAAGACTACTTATCTCGTTTTTTAACTTAAACTCGGCTTAAGTACTATTTATTAAAATTAATAATATAATTACCCTTATTAAATAATAAAACCTCTATATTATAATTAATAAGAGCCTAATTAAGGCTATATATAAGCGGTTTTATACTAATATTATAAAGGAAATAATAGAAGAAGTCGGGGTTATTTTAAATAGTTTTATTAAATTAATAAAGTACGTAAGGTTTAAAATAAGACTTTTTAATATAATTATATATAAAAAAGAATATAGCCCACTCTTTATAAACGATTAGAGTTAATTTAAAACCTTACTACGACCTCCTATTTTATAAATATATAGAAATACTTAGTACTAATATCTAAACTACTAGTAATATTACTAGCTAATGATAGGGGCCTAAGTTACTTAAGTAATTATTAATAATATTACTAATTCTAACCTAGCTAACGAAATAAGTAAACTAAAAATTTATTAGAATAGTATTTATTCTTAAGGTCCTATTTGTATATTTAATATAAGCGTTATATATCCTAATTAGCCCCCGATTATAGGACCTAGAGACCGCTATTAGTACTACTAAAGCCTATACTACCGGATTATTAAGGATTATAATTAGTATACTCTTAATAAGGACGCTTATTTTATTATTTTAGCTTAAGGAGCTTAGTATTATAAAAAGCGTAATAGTTAAGAGCTTATAAAAAATATTCCCTTTACTATAATTAAAAATAAAAAAAAGCGTACGATTATTAATCGCGTTACTCTTTTTTTTTACATAGTAAATATATTAACTAAGGAAGATACTAAGCTTTTAGCTAAGTAAATTCTAAATTATTAAATTAGATTACTTTAGTAAACTATACTTATACTTTTCTTAGCTAATCTTATAAGCATAGTTAAATATATTTATATAATATAACTTAATTTAGGCTACTATAGCTAAGTAGATATTTATACTATCTATAAAAAAAGACTACTTAAGAACTATACCTCGGTAACTATATTATACTCTAAGAGGATATATAGGATTAATAGCCCGAGCTAGCTTTTATAACTTAAAAAAAAAACGGTTTTTTTCTTTAATTAAAAAAAAGAAATTATAAAAATTAATAATAGTAACGAGGCTTTTAAAACGGTAAAGAACGTAATTTTTATATTTATTTCTAGGCCCTAGCTTATTAAAATCCTAATTAGTACTCCTAATACTAGTACTTAAAAAACCTAAGAGCCTCTTCTTTATAAGACTTAGAAAATAATAATTATAAATTAAACTTACGATTTTAACCTTAGGGCCGAGGTAAAGAAGCTAGTAAAAAAGAGGCTCGAGGCCCTAATCTCGCTTCTTATAAACTTTTTATAAAAAATTATATTAGAATATACTATAATAATAATAACTTTAATACGTAATTAAGGGTACTTTAATACTAATAGAATTTTATTAAAAACTCTAAAGTTTTTAATAAATTTAATAAAGAATAAGTAATAATAAAAAGATATTAAAGATCTTTTTAATAAGTATAACTAGAACCTCTTTTTAAGGCTGAGTTATATAGTTAAGATTAGTAGAGTTAGAGGCGCTAATCTAACTTCTAAGCTCTTAACTTCTATAATTTTAAACGCCTACCTCTAGTTAAAAATCTAAATATTTAGTATAAATTAGGATAATAAGGGTTTAATAATCGTTATTATTCTAAATATTAGAGTATAAGTTAATATTTTTTTAAAATAATACGTTGAGAAAGCTAGTATTTTTTATATAGTAACAAAGCTTTAGATATAGACGTTTAAGTACGATCTAACTAACTAGATCATTTTTAATAGCTTTTATTTTATAAACGTATAGATTAGTAAGTTTAAAATAACTACTTATTTTTTTATTAAGGACGAGCGAGAGACCTCTGATCCGTTATTATTAAGTCTTCTATTTATATAAGATACTAAGCTATTTTTTAAATATAATAAATTAGTAATTACTATTCTAATTTATATTGAGAACGAGAGGCTAAGGATCCCTATAAGGATAATTAAGATAAATAGTTTTTAAAATATAAAAAATATCTTACCCTAGCTTAAGTAATATATAAAAGAAGTTTTTAAATTAAAAAACTAAATATTAATAATATAACTAGGAATAATATTAGTTCTAATAACCCCTACTTAGAATCTAAGCTAGAAAAAGACGAGTATATTATAGCGGTTTTAAACTAAGGCTAAACTAATTAGATTATAATTATAGTCGCGCTCTATATAATTTAGTTTTAAATTATATAAATTAAGAAAGTAATAGTAGCTACTCGGAGTAAGATTAGAAATAAACTAAATAAATTAGCTAATTAAAACGATTTATATTTTTTAATAAGAATACTTATTTCTTAATAAGAGGAGTTATATATTAAATAATAGATTATAAAATTAGAATAAAAAGTATTAAAATAGTACAAAATAGTTAAAAAAGCCTTTTATAAGATTCCCCGTACTATAAAAACTAATATAATATATAAAAAAAAGGATTAAAAAGTTTAGTTAGTTAATAACGCGCCCTCTAATAGATCGATACTTAATAATAATTCTTATTAAAAGCTTAAGAAACTTAAAGAAGTTAGAAATAAGCTACGAAACTAATTAGGCTTTTATAAAGATATTATTATACTTAAGTTCTTAGATATAGAACTAGGCTCTAGATTAATAAATAACTACTTCTAAGCTATTCTTAAGGATTATAACTATTTCTTATTTTATAAATAAAATCTCTTTAAGTAAATACTCCTTAATTAAGAAAAAGCGTTAATATAAGACTTTTTTAAATACGGCCGTTTTAACCTTATAGTTACGCTACTATAATTAATTAAAACTATATTTTATAAAGCTTAATAAATAAAAAGTATCCCGATCCTAAAGGCGCTATTATTAAAAGCCTTCGAAGTAATCTAAGAACGTATTACCTAGGGTATTATTAAAGAAAGCTATATTACGTATTAAAACCCCTAGTTCTTAGTAATAAAAAAGGACGGTAGTCTTTAGCTAATTAACTTAATAACTAAGGTTAATACTATTACCTTTCGAGACGCTTAATAACTACCTAATACTAACGAGTTTTTAAAAGAATTTATTATAAATTAACTTATCTCCCTCTTAAATTTCTTTTTTAACTAGGATTAGATCTTTTTAAATAAAAAGAGCTATAATTTAATAACTTTTTTAACTTTACTCGGGCTATATAAATATTATACTCTCTTAATAAGAGTAATAAATTTAGTAGCCTAATTTTATTAAATTATAACCCGTATTCTCTATAACTTAATTCTAAAATACTATAGCGCTTTTATTAATAATATTATAATTAAAAGCTTACGATCCCGCTATAATAATAAGTACTTAACTAACTATTTTAAGATTTAGCGATTTATTTACGAATATTTCTAAAATATTAATTAAGTCTTAGTTAACGTTAAGCTAGCTAGCTATACTATTTCCGGAATAAAGTCGTAATAATACTAACTATCCGCGGTTATTATAAGCTACCTCTATAGTATAAAAAAAAGATAGCCTTATTAGGCTAAAGTTCTTAAAATCCTTAAATAAATAAAATATTTAAACGTCTTAGAAGTTAGATCGTTTTTTAGTATTATTACTTTTTATTATTACTAAATTAAATAATTTTTTTTAAAATAGCTTTATTATACTCCCTATTTAGTAAAAACTAATTTTTTAAATAAGGAGCGCCGTAAATCGAAGTTATAAAAACGCTTAAAGAGGTAATTATTATAGCTCTTATTTTAGTTTTATTAAACTATAGTACTAAGGCCGGATAGATTATTTTTATAATAAACGCTAGTATTAAAAAATAGGGTAGTACGCTTAGTTAGATTATTAATAATAAGCATATTATTATTTAATATAAGAGCGGGATATAGCGCGGGCTAGAGCTTAATTATAACTTTAAAAAGCTCGAAATACGAAGCGTTTTAATAAGCTTAAAGCGTTTTCGTAATTATTTATTTAGGATTAATTTCTTATTAAAAACCGACGCCCGAGTCCTAGTTACTTAGATTAATAATATAGTAAATAACTTACTATTAATAATAATACGACGCTAGCTCTTTTAGATTAGACTTTTTAATTTTAAAATTAAGTATATTAATAAAAAAAAGAATATTACGGCGGATAGCTTTTTAAAAAAACCCCTTAGCTAATCTAACCTAGTTAAAGTAGAGCTTAACGAAGATATTAAGGACTTTATTAATATATAAGTTTTATAAATACGAGTTATAAAGAACTTTTTTATTATAGTATATAGTCGTAGTAACGTTACTATTAATTAGATATAAGAAATAAATATTCTAGCTAATATATTAGTACTAAATAAATAATAGTCGGACTTCTTAAAATAAATTACCTATTTCCTTCTTATTTTAAAAAGGCTAGCTAGTATACTTTTTAATTAGTTTAGACGTTTTAGGTAAATAGTAATACGATTTATTATATAAGATAAACTTTTATTTTAATAAGAGACAAAGACTTATCCTTAACCTACTTAAGTAATTAATAATAAGTATTACTAAGTAAACCTAATTAATAAAATATATAATAAGTCTGGGTATAGGGGACGAGAGGCTATATATTTCTATTTTATAAAATAATATTATTAGCTAGGAATATATACTTAGACTCGGGAGCTAATCGCGACTTATAAAGCCTATTAAAAAGCTAGATTACGACGCTTTAATAACCCCTATATATTTATAGTTCTAATTTACGAACCTTTTTTTAAGGTTTATTTAAATATTTAGTATATAAGTAAATAAAAAGTTATTAAAGCGTATTATAAGTTTATAAAATACTTAGAAGCGCGGATTATAATAAACGCTATATTAAAAAATATTACGAAGTTTATTTAAGAAGATATTATTTATTATTATAAGATCTATAGTACTTTAATTATTAATAAGGGACGAGAAAATATAGGCGCTATAACGTAGCTTAATTAATAATACGGTACTTAGTAAAAAGTTATATTAACTTATAACCCTCGTACTAACGGGCTCTTTAAAAAGGGTTACTAACTTATTATATATATACTTCGTATTTAGTTAAATTAAAAAAAGAAAGATATTAGACTAATACTAGTTATAGCCCTTTTTATAAATAAGATAACTATTAGAATATTATTAAGTTATATACCGTTTTATTTTATTTATAATTATTATATAACGACCCTAATTAAAAAAAGAATAGTAACTTAGAGGGTACTTAATTAAGAAAATATATATATAACGGATTAAGAAGTTTAAGTCTAATTACGAGCTTTTATCTCTTTAGTAAATAACTAAGAAGTTATAGCTAGTAAAATTACTTAATACTAAGCCTAAACCTATAACTAGTTTAACTTTTTATATACTTTTTAATTAGCAAAGTTATAAACTAGCGATCTAGTTCTCGTTTTTAATATTTAATAAAAGAACGATATATTAACTTTTAAAAAACTTAATTATTATTAGTAAAAACCTTTTTATATTTACTTAGCTACTCCGAACGGATCGTTATATTAACTAGAGATATTTATTAATAAACTAATTATAAAGGTTATTTATATTAGTAATTAATTTAAGAAGTTCTTAAAGTTTTTAAAAAGCCTCTATTTATTACTTAATAAATCTAATTTTTATAAGGACTTTATTTTTAACTTAACTAACCTTCTATCCCTATAAGATAATATAATTAACGTTATAATTTTACTTTTTAATTATAATAATAATATAATAAACTTTAAGAACGAGGATACTTAATTAGTTACTAAGTAAACCCGATTATAAGTAAGGGCCTCTTAAGAAGGCTAAATTACCCCTTACTATTACTAATCCTTAGTATAAGCTACGAGTTCTTTTTATTTATTAAATATTATTTTATAAAAATATTATTAAATCCTATTAATTCTTTAGTTATTTTTTTATTTAAATTTAGAATAAAGATATAAGGGGATAACGAAAAGAGAAGAATTATTTTTTAGTTATTATAATTAAAAACCCGATGACCTTACTTATTAACTATATAATCGTATTAAAAAACCTTACTCCTCCCTTTAAATATCTAAGCTTAGTTCTTTATTTAATTAAGCTTATTTAGTATTTAGCTTAGCTTATATAACCTCTTATTTTATTTATTTTATTTTAATATATTAATAACCTTCGCGAGTTATAAATATATAATTTTTAATAAGGTACATAAGAGGGGCGTTTTTAAGAATAGAATCGTACTTATTCTTCTTAATCTTAGTAATATCGATTTAGTTAGAGATTATATAAATTAAAATCTTAACTCTCTTAATATTAGTTAGGATTAGAGATATTACCCTACTATTACTTATTATATAATAATAATAATAGCCTTACTTAGAATTAGCTCTAGACTAACTAATAACCTACCGGTCGTTACTCTTTTTAAAGTAGTATTTCTTATTTTTAAAATATATATAATTATTATATTAATTATTAAAGTAATTTAAAAAAGAAACGTACTTAAAATAAGAGACTATCTTTTTAATTAGCTCCTTAGTATTAGAACTAATATGTTTTTAAAAAGACCTCGTATAATAGTTATAAAGTATAGTATTCTAAATACTATAAGCTTAAATAAGTAAAGAATTAATAATAGGGGTTCGTTTACCTAATTACTAAAATAAAGGGCCGAAGTAACTAGCGTAATCGTAATTAATAAAAACCTAATAACTTTATAAAAATAATCCGCCCACAATACCCGGATTATAAATATATTTCTTAATAATATTCTAATTCGTAATTAATTACTAAAACTTCTAAGCTATTTCTCTTTTAGTATACTTATTAACTTAAGAATTTATAATATAAAATTCGGTATAAAGCTCTTTAGCTAATTTAAAAAGGGTTAACTAATTAGTAATTTTAAAGATCTAAGAAAAAGTAATATTAGATTAAAATAAGGATTAAAAAGATCGAATAAAGTAGCGCTTATTATAGTCTATTTTTTACTAATTTCTTAAAACTTATAGCCCTAAGTTTTTTAAAAATAGACCTTCTTAAGAGTAAAAGAAGAATATTACTAAGGCCGGACGTCGTAACGAGTAGTTTTAGTAATTTAATACGCGTTATTAGTAACTAAAGTATTAAATATAATAAGTAAATAGATTATATTATTAAAAAGAAAAGAGACTAAGTAAAAAAGGATAATTACGATTAAGAAACTATTATTTAAAAAAAGAAATAAAAAGCAATAGAGGAATTAAAAAAGGGCCTTTATATACCCCCCCCCTAGATCCGGGGTATTAAAAAAGAAAGTACTATAGGCCTCTCGGCTAATTAGCGCTAAATTATAGCTATTATATAAAGAAAAGAAAGAGTAAATTATAAAATCGGGGCCTTTTTATTATTCGTAATATAATACCTTCTTTCTTAATTAATAAAGGCCGCCCTTATAATTAATATAAAAGGGTAGCTTTTTATCTAGCTACTTAACTTTTCCTTCTTCCCTTCTTAACTACTTCCCTATAACTATTACTAATTAAACTTCCTCTAATTTTTACTTTTTAATTTACTATATAAATACTAACTTAGTAATTTATAATAGCCTTTTTACTTCCTATCTCCCTTTCTAAGCTAGATAATAAAAAGAATATAATACGAATTTAGGGCCCGATTATAATAAAGAACTTTAAAAACGATATTAAATACTAGCTAAGAAAATAGAATTTAAATAGATATATTACTTTTAATAAGACTAACCTTAGGACTATAATAAATACTAAGGACTCTTAGTTCGTTAATTTTAATATAAACTACTAATATAAAGTATATATTAACTATTACCTAAACCTAATACTTAAACGAACTAGTTTTCTCTAAATAATCCTAACCCCTCGTAAAATCGACTTTTTTAATTAGCTCGGTATAGGGAACGAACTTCCCTTTTTTAATTAGCGCCCTAAGGCTTTTAAGGGTTTAAAAAACCGGAAGACTTAGATAGGTTAGACCTATTATAAAGTAATAAAGATCCTAACTAAATATTATAACCTTTAAAAATACTTATTACGTAAAAATTAGATTTAAAAATACGAGATCGGATCTATAATAAAAATTATAATACGGGACCTCGCTCTAGTACGTAATATAATTATAATTAAAGAGGAATAGGAAAGTACTTTTAAATTAAATAAGACCCCTACTCTAATCCTTTAAACCTAAGAGATTATATAAAAAATTAGGACTTTAGCGTACTTAGTAATCTTCCTTTTTTATATTAATAATCCGGGCTATTTTATAAAAATAATTATTAATTAGTAAAATAATATAGTTTATTAGTACGATTTAAAGTAGGCTCTTAGGCGTTTAGAGAGGATATTTATTAATAATATCTAAGTACTAAAGGCCTTAAATAGCTAGATTAATATACCTCTTTATATTTAATAATTAATTAATATAAGCGTTTACGTAGTTTTTATAATATAATAGCTAAATAAATAAGAATACGGTCTATACGTACTTAAATAGTTTCGTAATACGGTCTAATATAACTAGCTTAACCTAACTTATAATACGTATTAAATAACTAATAAATACTTTAAATTATTTAATATTAAACTCTGCGTAGCTTAGATCTAGTAAATTAGTTACGAGTTTTAATATAATAATTATTACCTTTTTAATATAATAAGACCTTTTTTAAAAAGATCTTTTAATAAAATAATAAACGATTAGGACTTTAAAAATAGGCCTTATACTAATTTAAATAACTCTAACTACGTTATAACTAACGCTCTTAAAACGCTAACTTTTTAAAAATCCGGTTTTTATTTATTTAGCCTTAGGTTTATTAACTAAGATCTAAGAATTTATAACCCCTATAATTACGGCTATTATACTCTTATTAATCCTACGTATTTTAAAAAGACGTATAAAATAATTAAAGGCCTTAAGTAAGAACTTATTACTCTTAAAGAGTTACCCTTACTATTTCGATTTTTAAAAATACTAAAAAGTACCTAAAGATCTATAATAAGTAGTAATCCTAATTAAACTCTATAAGTAATTAAACTAATAAAAACTATTAACTAGTGTTTAAATACTATTATTAGTAATTAATTTATATACTTAATTAATACTCCTAAGACCCGTTAAGTTATAAAATCTTTATTAAATATATTATTACTTAAGTTATTATTATATCTTAGCCCGGCTCTTAATAAAACTAGTTTAAATAATTAGAGAAGTAATTTTTTAAATATTCTAATTAGGGGTAGGGATAATCCTATTATAAAAACTCTAATTAAAATACTAAGAGTTTAGTTAAAGTAAGAGGTTATTAAGCATACGCTTTCTAAGTATAATTAAGCTATATAAAAGAATAACGAACGTTAGTATTAAAAGCTAACTAAGTTTTATTAAGATCTTTTATAATATCGTAATATATATATAAGTAAAGCTAATATTAATAAGAGTATAAGGGAATAATAAGTTAATTAATATAATAACCCGATTATAAAAACTATATATATAACTCTAACTTATACTTTTTAAATACTATTATTAATAAAAAAATTTAAAAAAAATTAGGTTAGTAAAAATTAGGATCGGGAGATTACTAAGAAGGATTAGGATAAAAACTAAGTAAAGTTAATAAAAAAAGTAATAAAAGTAAAAGAGGTAAAAAAAGCGATTACAAAAAAGAAAGGTAAGTAAAAAGCTTAATATAATTAACTATATATAATAACTAAGACTAATCTAAAATAATTTTTTTTTATAAAAGATCGGAGAAAAAGAAATTAGGGGATAATTAGAATAAAATAGGGTAATTAGTCCGAGTATTTTTTTTTTTTAAAGCGGATTAAGTATAGGGACCTATAAGAAAGCTAATTAAAAAAAAATATAAAAAGAAGGGCCCCTAATTAAGGAGAAGAGCTTAGTAACGTAGATTTTTACTTTAATTATATATATACTTTTTAAGATCGAACTAGAGCTTTTTTAATAATTTACTTTTAAATATAATAATATAAGACGATTAAAAACTCTATTTTTTTAATCCGGTTAATACTACCCTATTTCCTCGGTTATAACTTTATTAATTAAGGCTATATTAACCCGATTAAAGGAGGTATCTTATATTACTTTTATAAGTATTAGTAGTTCTTTTTAAGTACCGTACTGCGAAAGTCTTTTATACCCTATACCTTTTTAATAGTTAAAACGAAGTACGTTTTATTAACTACGCTCTAATTAAACTAAATTTATATAGATTAATTAATTACCCCTCTAAAAAAGTAAAAGGATGTTTTTAAAATACTAGAACTTTTAAAAAGCTAATTTATAAAAGTAGTATAGTTAGAAATTTGAAAGCTAAAAGAAATAAACATTTAAAAAGTAGTTAGTAAGGCGTCGGTTATTTCTAAGCTAATACTTTTTAAATAAGTATTTAATTATAAACTCGATAGTAATAATTACTTTAATTATTATAAAACGAGAATTTATATTAAGGGGGACTTTTAAGAACGATACTTTTTAAGAAGGACTTATATAATAATATTAGTAATTAGGACGTTTAGGGTAGCTATAACTATTACTACTTAATTTAATTTAAAGATTTATTAATATAATATTATAAACGCTTTTTGAAACGTAATTAAAAAGCTAAATAACCCTCTTATTATTTACGAGCTTTTAAATAGCTTTTATTAGCTAAGAATATATATAAAGCTTAAATAAGCTCTATATAGCGCTTATAACGCTCTCCTATTATAATATAAAAAGTTAGTATTAATTTTTCCAAAACCTAGGTGTCTTACTTATGAGCGAGGACCCTTATTTATTTTAAAATTCTATTAAATAAGTATTAGTTCTTTTTTATATAAATAATATTCTTATTTTTTATTATAGAGACTACGTTTATAATACTAATTAAGTAACTAAAAGACTTAAGCAAAAGTATAAAATAAAAAGCTAAGGGCTAGTTTTATAACATTTAAAAATAAGGGTCGTTTATAATTAACTAAACTAAGAAATATACTTTACTTATAATTAGTATTTTAAAAAAGTAGCTAAGAAGTTTAATTTTATTAACGTTATTATTTTTATAACCTTATTACTAATAGTTTTAATTAAAAAGAACTTAGGGACTATATTCCTAAATAAAACTAGGTTTTTTTAAAAAAGAAGTTAGTTTAATATTATATATTACGATTATAATTTAGCCTAACGTCGTTTTTATATACGTCCTATTTTCCTAGTTCTTAATAAACCTATTTTATTAGTATTATTTTATTATAAACTAGGTTATATAATACTTTTTTTATATATAATATTTAGTAATATATTTTAGGATTTTAGGAGGTAAATAGGTATTATTAATCGTAAATAACGCTTTGTTTATAAACGATAAAAAAACCTAAAGATCTTTATAAAGTTTTATAATCTCTTTTTTTAATAGCCTCGTTTAGTAAAAAGTAGCTTATAAAAATATAGTAACTACGTTAACTACGGAGGCTAAGTTACTAAGTTTATAATATATAGCTAAAAAGATATTTATTTTTAAACGCCTTTTTAAAAATATCTTACTAAAGCTTAGTAATATATAAAAAGTATACTATAATAATTATTAAATAATTAGACTCGTAATAAAGAAAAAGGAACGTATCTTAACTCGCTTATATTATATTAATATTTAGAATATATAATTATAATAAAAGTACTTAAAAAGTTTATTTTAAATAGTTTATATATTAATAAATAAGATATAAATTAATAGTTTTATAAAAAACCTTTTTAAAATAAAGTTCGAGTACTTCGTATTACTCTTAAATATAAAGAATATATATAGAATAATTATACTAAATAAAAAGATATTTAAAAAGTAATAGAACGGTCTAGGGGGCCCGGTCTTTAATTAAAAAACGTAGCTTATAATTAAAAAGTATAAAGTCGCTTTAGTAACCCCGTTAGGTTATTTAAAAAGAGGTTATTTATATAAAAAAGTAAGCACGAACTTATTTAAAAAGGACTTAAACGCGGGCTATATATTTAAAGAAATATATAAACTAATAAGAATATTGATTCTAATTTAAATACTATCTGCTTTTATAAATAAAGTAACTAATATTATTACGTTTTTAATAAGTTCTTTTAATAACGCCTTTAGTATAAAAAAAAACGCTTATAAACGCCTTTTTTATTAAGGCTTTATTTATATAAACCCCTTTACTTTTACCTTTATTTAAAAAACTATCGTACTTAAGGGCCTTATATAACGCTATTATTATATAAGTTAAGGTTTGTATATCGGTTTATAAATAAAGACTAAAATAAGAACGGCTTAGAATATACTTTATAAAATATAAATAGGACTATATAAGTAGCTATATATACTACTATTTTTCTTATTACTTTTTATTTAAAATATAAGAACTTTATATTTAAGTCCTATATATACTCCTTAAAAATAGGGATATAACCTAGCTTTTTATAAATTTAGTAACGTTAATATTTATTATTAATATACGAACTTAAGAAGTACGTACTATCCAAACGGTTACTAAAGGCGCTCTTAATATATTTAAAGCATTTATAGCTAAATAGGGGAGATAGAAATACTAATTCGTATTAAACCTTAGTATAAAGAATAGTACTAAGAGCGTTTATTATAAAGAATTAGTTTTATAAATAATAATAAATAAAAAAGTATTATATATATAGTTAACTATTTTACGCTTTTTAAAAAGAGGTAAGAGAGGGGGTTATAAACTTACTCTATTTTTACTATTATTTTAAAAAAAAAATCGTTTTTTTTATTTAAAGAGAGATAAAAGAGGGGGTAATAAACCCTTTTTACTTATACTGTCTTTTTAAAAAAACGAGGACTTTTTTTTTAATTTTTGAAAAAGAGCGAGAGAGGGGGTTATAAATACTTTTTATTTTTATTATTTTTTTTAAATAACTCGTTTAGTTATAAACTATTATTTATTAAAATAAATAATTAAATTAATATTAAAAAAACAGGGCCGTATTACTAACTAAAATATAAAACGAGGGAATATTATTTACTTTTTTTAAGCTCGTTAAGGGGGTTAAGAGAGCTATTAGTTTTTTTTAAAACTATAATTTTAAGCTTATACTTCTTAGCCTCCCGCGCTATAGTAATATAAGTATAGTTTTTAATTATTTGTTTATAAATAAGTATTTAAATAAAATAATATTATTAACTAAGATCTTTTTTTAATAATATATATATATATATAAACGTAAGTAAAAAGCGAGAAAGTAAAGGTATATATATATAATAATACTATAAATATAGGTTAAAAAAAAAGAAAGTTTATACTATAAGTAATAGTAAGAAATTTATATATTTATTACCCTTAACCTATAAGTCGATTATTTAATTAATAAGAGGCTGTTCCTCGGTTATACTTTTTATTTATAATATAGCTTTAAAATTACTTATAATAACGAATATAAAGGTTAATTTATAGCTAATTTGCCTTTTACTTATAACTCTATATATAGACCGATTTACTTTATAATTCTTTTTATAAATAGATTTTTATATATTAATAAGTAGTTTTGTATTTTAAATAGACCTTTTTATAACAATATAAGTAGTTAGGTACGTTTTTTTTTAAACGTAGTTTCGTTTAAGAGGGTATATTATACTAGTTTTAGCTATTTATAGCCTTATTATATATTATATAACCTCGGTTATATAATTACTAAGTGTTAGTATCCTTATCATAGGGATATTAGTTAATTAGTTTAAACCGTAGGTTAACGAAGTAGGTTAATTAACTATAAATTTATATTATTACGTAAGGTATAAAAAGGAGGTTCTAACTATAGGTTAAGTAATTTATAGTAATTATAAATAGGGCCCCTTATTAGCTCCTACGTAGCCTCGGCCGTATACTAAAGTCGAATTAGATTTCTAATTTAATATTAACTTTCTCTTATTTTATTAATTTAACTACTATTTTTACTACTACTATTACTACCGTAATTAGAAATTTAATTTAACCTTAGGCCCGTTTATTAAGTCGTCTCTTTTTACTTCTTTTTTTTACTTTTTTTATATAACCTATCCTTTTATTCGTACTATTACTTTTTTTTATTAACGAATTACTCTAATCCCTTATTAAGTACTACTTTTATAAAGGCGTTAGCGAGGTTATTATTATTATTAATTTAATAAGTCTCGAGGATCTCTTATTATTTATATAACTACTTAAGGGCTATAATATTTATTATAAGCCTCTTTTTTTTTATAATACCTAGCTTAATAAAGTACTTATATAGCGAGTACGAATTAATATAAATAATTATAAGGATTATAAAAAAGTTAAGTTAATTTATAATTCTTTTAAGCGTAGTTAAAATTACATAAGTAAGGTTAATATTATTAACTATATTATAAATTTTTAATACGAGTATATTACGTATTATTTATTTATTTTTTATTAACGAATAATAGATAATATTACCTTAGATCGTGAATTTATCCTTACTAAGGTTCTTAATAATAAGGATAATAATATACCTTAATTATAAAGTTAGGTCGGTATTATTTATAAATAACTTATTAATAAATACGTAGAGCCTTGCTAAGGCGAGCTTAATAAGTTAGTAAACGAGACCTCGGTTTCGGTTTTTTTATTATTATTATAATTATTAATTAAAAATATTAAAATCGCTCTTTATAAGCTCTATAGCCTACGTAACTTTAGTATAATTAAAAATAGCCTCGGGTTAATAAATACTTATAATATATACCCCTTAGGCGAGCTTAGCCTTATATTACTTTTTAAAATTAAGGGATTTTAAATTAACGAGGGTAATCTTTTTATTTTACTCTTTTTATTAAAATACTATATTATCCCCCTTAATTATTAAAATCCCTCTATTTAACGCTAATAAGGACTCTAGTATAAGGATTTTTTTTAATTTAGCTATAAATTTAGCTTTATAAAGCTCCTTATCCTCTTTTTTTATAAACTTAATATTTAATAAACATAGGATATTATTTATTTGTATTTTCATAATACTAAAGTAGTCGTTTATATATATAGAAATTAGAAAATAAGGATCGTATATTAACGTAACTATTAATAATTAGTTAATATAGAAGTCGTAGTATATTATTTATTAATAAGTACTTAATTTAGTAAGGCTATATAACGGCTTAAGTACTTTAATAATCGTGCTTTTTAAGTACTTATTAGTTATCTATTTTAAGGAGTAAGTAAGGATCTTCTTTATAAGCCTAGTCGCTAATTAAGTATATACTTACGTAATATTACGACTTTAGATTTAGTATCCTTTTTATTATAATAATATTATTAATACTATTATAAAGCGTTAGTTATAGCGTTAAACTATAAATAACTAAGTAAGTAGCGTCGCTTTTTTAACGTTATTATACTCTTATAAAACGTACTTTAATTTTTTATATAGCTATAGGGTACTTCTCCTTTTTATCTTCCGAACTATATATAATTTAAAAATATATAAATTCGCGTATTTAATTAGATCCTAAAGGATAAATTAATAAACCCCTCGATCATATAATATTTTTATTTTTACTAAGTCTAATCCCTTAAAAAGTCTCCTAGTTATTATAATTATACTATCCTTTTATAATTAGGTTACGAGTACGAAATTAGCTTTTTTTTTATTATATAGAATGTACTAATTATAACGTCGTTAGTAATAAATTATCGTAGTAGTGCTCTTTATTTAGGTCTTTTTATACGTCTTAGTAATATAAGTACTATCTCTTTCTCGCTATTATTATTTATTTATTTTATTATGATAATTTTATTAAAAATAATCTCTTACTCCTCTGTATATTACTAAGGGGATTTCCTTAGCTCTTTTTCTTTTTATTAAGCTAATATTTCCTTATTAAGATCGATATAGTATAGTTATACTACCGTAATTAATATTTTAAATAGCTAATTTTAATTTTTAATAATAATATATAAACGTTCGTTAACTAAGATTAATTTATATAAGCCTAACTACTATTTAATAATTTCCCTTTAGACCCTAACGTTCGAATTTAGTAATATATCGAGGTTAGGGCTTATATTTAGCTTATTACGAGTAGTAATAGCCTTATTAATTTAGCGCTTTATATTTACCTCCTAAAGTACTTTTATTACCTTATTAATTACTTAAGCTCGCTAACCTATGTTTAGTAATAGTAATAAAACTATTATTATCTTTAGGTTTGCTTTAAATATAAAAAGCGTTAGAACTAGTCCCTTTAGGCCTATAGTATCGTTATAGTACTTAAATACTATTTAAAAATACTCTTTATTTATAATATTAGAGTATTTATTATAAATAATCTTAAACGCTCTTTTTAACTATTAATAAGCTCTTTTTACTTTACTAATATTATAATATACCTTAATAAGTACGATTTTTAGTTATATATTATATATAATAGTATTATTTTTAAACTTTATTAATTTAAAACTAGTACTTATATCGGTCCTAATCCCGTTTAATAACCCTTAGTATATATTAATTTACGCTTTTTTAAATATTAACTAAATAGTCTTAGTAAGTAGATCCCTAAAGAATTAGCCTCTTTAAAATAACATAGCCTCGTTAATAATATATAATACTAAGTAATTATTTAAATAAAAAATATTAATAACGATCTCTTAGTTAAAGTTAAGCTTATTATATAATTTAAACTTAAATTTATACGGGCTCTAGGCGTTTATTTAGTACTAGTAATATATTTTTATTAAGTACTCTAGAGCTTTTATTTTTATATTATTCTCTAATTATTTAAAGAAGTTATATAGTTTTATAATTAATAAGTAGCTAAAGTACTTATATAATCGCTTAAGCTTACTTTTTATAAAATAGTTAATAAATTTAATATCCAATTTAAGCCTTATAAACGTATACCCCTATTACTTTTTAATAAGTATAACGTATACGATAAGCGAGTGGGCCAGACAAGCGAGTGGGCCACGTCCTTATCGCACCTTAGAGGTCGGTTTTTTAACTATTTATTAAAAATTCAAATTTTGAAAGAAAATTAAAAATAATTTAAATTTAGTTTTATTATTATTAAAAGAGTATATTAAGTATTTTTCCAAAAATCTTTTTCAAGTATTAAAGCTTAGATTAGAAAGGTGGGGCTTTGATAAGGTATAAGTTTAAGATCTAGTTAAATATAATATAAATAATATTAATAATCTTTTTATTTATATATTCTTTATCGGTATAGATATACAAAGTTTTAAGAAACTTAGTCTTATATTCGAATTTTAATAAATAGTTAAAAACGTAACTTTTAAAGTACGATAAGGATGTGGCCCACTCGCTTGTCTAGCCCACTCGCTTATCATATACGTTAAACTACTTACTATTTAATAATTTATCCCTTATATTATTAAATACGATACTTAACTAGTCTATATTTTTTAAGTATAATAAAAATAGTATATTTATAAGTAGGATATAAAAGACTATTATATTTAAGTATATATTAACTTTTATTATACTTAGGGTATATATCTCTTTACTTAGGCCGAAACTAATCCTCGTAATACTTATTATTAACGTATTTAATATAACTAAGGATATCTTTTAGAGTACGTAGAATTACCTCTTACTCCTAGTTAACTATTATAATACCCCTATATTTAAAATAATCCTTTAGAAAATATCTAAGCCGTATTATTTATTAGTATAGAATACTTATATAAGCTTAGTATTTAAGTAATTTAAGTAGTATAAAAGGACCCCTCTAAGTACCCTTAGAATTACTTAGTACCCTATTTCTTTTTAAGTATTAAGAAAGGTACTAATTCTTTTTTAAATATTAATAAAATATAATTCGGCGTTATTAGATTTATCTATTCGTTTATATTTATTATCTAAGGGATCTTCCCTTACTATTTATATATAAAAGCCTATTCATTAAGAGCTTTTATTACTTTTTATTTATTTAGCTTTATATATTTTTTAGAGGCTAACGGGGCAAAAAAGGAGTAGTTAATCTCGTCGATTTTATTAAATTCTACTTCGTTAATATAAGAGGTAAGATCTTTTTTATTTTCCGAATTTCTTATTATATACGGATTTTCTAAGCTATTAATTATACTTTTACTAAGTTTTATACTTTTAAATTTACCTTTATATATAATAAGGAATTAGTTAAATCGCTAAGGACTAGTTTTACTATCTATTACTCTCGATTTTTTATACTATTAATACGATTTAGTACGTTCTTTTTCTAAGTAATTACTTAACTAATAGCCGTCCTTTTTATATATAAAACACTTCCCTTTTTATTATTTTTATTTTAAATCTAACCGGCGGCTAGTTAACGAGTTTATTTTCTTAGTTTAGTAATTACCGTACTTAGCGTCTCTCTTCTTATTTTTATATATATAATTAACTTAGTACTATTAATAAGGGCCGTTATATAATTATAAGTACGCTTAGCGGGGTATTTTAGCCTTAATATTAAAGCTAGACCTTAGCCTCGAGTAAAGGGTTTTATAATACTTAAGGGGTTAGTATAGAGTTACTCTCGTTTCTAAGACTTTTTAAATAGTAATATATAAATATCCGACTTTTTATTTATTTATCCCCTTATTTAGCTACGTTTTTACTAGCTTATTAATACGATTAATAAGTTCTTTAAAAATCTCTAGCCTCGTTTTTCTTTCTATTATTCTAACTATAGATCTAAATAATAATACCCTTAGCTCGAATAAGAGCTCTAAACTCCTATTTTAAATCTTAAAATAACTTCGAATTACGTTAATTATATTTAAAAAATTAGTTCGATTAATAGTACGTATTACTTAATAATAATAATTTATAGCCTTATTAATTAGTACGACGTTAATTACTAAGTAATATTACTACTCTTAGATTTTAACTTTTTTATAATAATTATAAAATATTATAAGGGTTTTTTATAAAACCTCGTATTTCCTTCCTAAGTGTAATTTCTCTTTAAAAAAGATCTTTATAAAGTTAGTAAATTACTTTATAATAATAACTATTAGGTCCGTTTCTTTATATATCCCTTACGTATTAGAATAATTATATTAACTTTACGTAGTTAATTATATACC
The DNA here is from genome assembly GCA_030869315.1 of Colletotrichum cuscutae. Taxonomy (NCBI): domain Eukaryota; kingdom Fungi; phylum Ascomycota; class Sordariomycetes; order Glomerellales; family Glomerellaceae; genus Colletotrichum; species Colletotrichum cuscutae. Next base: position 65,961 of record MPDP01000073.1, read on the forward strand.
TCTTTAATTAATAAATAGTAAGCTACGTATTAGTAGTATTACTAAGCTAGTTATTAAGATTAATAAGATTATTAATAACCGTCCCTTAGGGGTAGTCCTCGTAATTATTACTATAGCGGGCATTAATATATTATTATTAATAATTTTTAATAAAAACTCTAGTTAGTTTACCCTTTTACTAAATTCGTTATATTTTAATATTACTTAGTTAGTTTAATTCTAATTTTATAGTATAAAGTTATTAATAATAATAATTATAACGAGCGTTTTATAAGCTTTTTATCCTACTACTTAGGCTAGTAAAACACCTCGATAGTAAAGGAATTTAATAACCTTTTTTATTACGTTTAGATTAGTATTTATAAACTACTCGTCCTTTTAGTTACTTAGGTCGTTAGCAATTTTATAAAATAGGGGTTATCCCTCGAGCCCCTTTTAAATATAGATTTTTATAAAATAGACTAATACTACGTTAATTTACTTATTATTAGGATTATTAAAATTTCTATATACTTATTTTCTTTAGTATTCTAGTTTAATTTTTATTTATTTATATAATATAAGAATTCCTCTTCTCTAACTATATATTAACTCGCTCTTTATCGTTCCTTAACTCGTACTTCGATCTATAATAACTAATATATTTAATTTTTATAAAGTCGTTTTAGAGCTACTTATTAGCCTTAGTAATAGCGTATTATTATTAGTCGCCGAATTTATTAGGGTTTAGGACCTTCTTATTTCTTTTTATTTCTTCGTACTAAGCCTCGTTACTATTTACTTTTATTTTTTTTAATTAGCTACTATTTTTTTAGTAATCCTTTTTAATTACTTAATTAATTAATATTTAAAATAGATTTATAAATAGCCTAACGACGTCTTAATTATATAGCGTTTTGTTTTAAATTAAAACCCGAAAGGCGTGTACGTTTATTAAATAAATTACTACTAGTTAGTAATTTACTTTTTACTTTTTTAAAACTAGTAATCTTATACTAAAAGCTAGTAATATAAAAAGGAGCTTCTTACCTATTTTCTAAAAGGTTCTTTTTTTATTATAATAATTATAATTTTAGTAAAAGGCTGCGAGAGGACCTTTTTAAAAATAATAGCCTCTTTATTAAGCTAACCTCTAATACTTATAATATTTATAATTTACGGATTATAGCTATTATAATTTTTAAATCTCCTCTTTTTTTATTATATTATCCTCTACGCTATATTCTTAAGTAATATCTAGGGAGTAGTTAAGAGGGCTACGAGGTAATTATATAAGTCTTTAAGGTTATATTTATAATCTTATTAGGGGTAGTTCTTTTATATACTAAAGATCTCTTAGTTTTATAATACTTATACTTATTATTACGTTCTCTAAGTATATTATATTTAAAGATCTTTTTTTTTAATCGCATAGTACTTTTTTATATTATACTTCTTAATCTCGTTTATTATACTAATTAATTAAATCAATAGTTATATAAATAGTTCTTTTTTTTTATTAATTAATTAATTTAATTAATTTCTAATTACGGGCTAGCCGTAAGTAAGTTAATAATAGGAAAGGGTTATATAAAGTTAACAATAGTAGCTCAGTTATTTTAATATTTCTATTAATTATTAGGGGTTTTTTTAATATAATAAATATCGGCTTTTTATAAGTAGTTAAGGGCTACGATTTCTTTATTTTATTTTATTATAAAGATTTTACGTCTTATTACTTACTTTTTATAAAGTTAAGTAGTACGATTTTCTTATTACGTTCTATTTAAAAAGGTCGTCTTTTTTATACTAAATACCTTACTAATTTATAATAATAAAAATTAATTACTAACTAGTATTAATATTTTTATTATAAGGATATTAGTTAATTAGTTCGAACCGTAGGTTAACGAAGTAAGTTAATTAATTATAAATTTATATTATTACATAAGGTATAAAAAAGAGGTTCTAATTATAAGTTAGGTAGTTTGTGGTAATTATAAATAGGGCGCCTTATTGGCCCCTGCGCAGCCTCGGCCGTATACCGAGGTCGAATTAGACTTCTAATCCGACACTAAGGCCTATTTTACTTATATCCTTTATATTAGAGCGTACTTCGTGCTTATTTCCTATTTTTAATAAATAACCGTTCTCTTATTTATGTCGATGCCCCTATTATGACCATACGACACTATCTAAAGGACATCGTCCGGGAGTTCCCGGAATATACAAATGATTTCTTAACCCGAGGTTGGATCGAACAGGGCAGGTGGTTGTTCTTGGAGGATTTCAAGGAGGCAGTTGATGGAGTTCATAACGAGAAGCTGTAGCATTGTCGCAAAGAACCATCTCTGGCTCTGCAGTCACGGGGAAAAGCAACATTCTTGAATTCAAAACTCAATTGGCTCCTCAACATTCTATCAAGACGTACAATTCGGAAACGTGAAATACCTGCGGGAAAGCTACACTCCTATGTTTAGTATGTTCCTCCCGAATGATGCCTGATTGAAGTTTACAGATTTTAATGAAAAACGTCGATGGGCTTCACATAGCCACACGAAAATTACAGTCTGTTGTCCGATTTTCTGTCCCAGATACCCTGGCTTTGGCGGATGACAGTTGCCTTCAACTCTTGAAGGTGTTTTTCATAGATACGACGAGGATTGGTTTGGTGCTTAATGCACAAGTGCGCCGCGGCAGCTGTTGCCAGAACGTGGCATCCTCCATTGGCCATGAACTTGGCGTTGGATCCCCCAATGTGCGTAGAGCTGATATGTTTCCCCGCCATCATCAAGTTCGAGATAGTAGACGAATAGAGACACCGGAAAGGGATGTCGTAAGGCTTTTTATCCCGCTCATCCCATTCCCAGGCCTGCAGACGGAAGTCGTATTTTTTGTCGCCTGGGTAATGTAGACAAAAGGCGCCTGCATTCTGAACCACAGCGTCGGGGAAGACTTTGTGATCGCGGATATCGGTCTCTGTAAGAATGTAGTCTCCCTTGTACTTCTTGAACTCTCCCTGAGCAGCCACAAATGCTACCCAATCGAATTCCAGATTCGCGTAAGTCTCGGGCTCCATCTCTTTCACGTTGTGAAAAGTCCCGTAGATGGCGCGCAAGAGATGGTCCCGAATATGTTCACCATTAGTATATGGATCGAGCCATTGGCCGTACTCCCAGAAGTGGGTAAGAGGTCCCTTCATCTTCATATCCATGGCAGGATCGAGTACAAAATTCGGAGGCACAACAAGAGGTCCCGGGCCATTCTCAAGACCGGGCTTCCTGAGCTGACCCCGAAGATCAGAGTAGTCTTTGGCGACCTCAGTGGCCCATGGAACAGACGGAAAGGGGGCAAGTTTGTCGCCCATCCGAGTTCGAAAAAAGACTGTGTGTCCGTGATGCATCTCATCAGCTACTGTAGGCGCAAGGCTTTCGCCATACATCGCCTTGGACTCCTGACCAAAAAGGGTCTCTGCGCCAGTGCAGATACCAAGAATGGCTTTGCCAGAGCAATCAATGAAGACTGGAGCTGAAAGGCAAATCTCCTTTCCAGTGCGGGCATGTCGGGCCTTCACCGATGTTATCTGCGAACCGGTGAGGGCTGCATCGTAAACAGTGTATTCCATGAACGCTGTGGCGTTGGGTTCTGCATCAAGCAGCTGCTTCGCGACTAGGTCGCCGTCGAGGTCGCGATGAGAGAGCTCTTGGATGATGGAGTTGGTCATACCGCGTGGAGTGAGCCCGATCTCTACGCTGGCATTGCCGCCGAGGTAAGGACGGTCTTGAATAAGGGCAACACGATCCCCCATTCGTGCAGCTGCTAATGCGGCTGTACAGCCAGGTATGCCTCCTCCGACGACAACAACATCGAATGACCCTGCATTGTGAGGCTGATCAGGTATACCACGTAGTCGTCTCCGCCAGGCACGCGATGCTTCGTCTATTCCATTGGGCGGCGATGTGTCCTCCATGCTGAGAAAAATTGCATCGCAACGGCCGCAAAATCCCGTCAGATCGTGCAGCACTAGTCGCACGTCATCCCCTAGGAGATCTACTGTGCCAGCATACTGCCAGTGCCAATCTTTGCCATTGACGCCGAATACTGTGTCAAGCGTGTTTCCGTTGATAGTCAGGGTAAATTGACCAGGATGATGAGCTGGAACCCAGTCCTTGGCTCGAACCCAAACATTGTAACGTCCCTTTTCCGCTGATATGGTAGTTGTTGCATCCGCGACTGGCTTGCCGTTACCGTGAGCGAGGAGATATGGCGATCCCATCTCCGAGTCGAACTGCGAGTCCAAGATCCAGCCACCAAAGTCACGGAACTCTTCCGCTTCCATCAGTACTCCTGAGGCAGGAAGTGACGCCATAATCGGTAATTGGTCAACAGACTTGAACGATCAATGATGAAGTAGAGGCCACAAGATAGGATAATTATTGCAATCCAAGGAACCAATGCTGTTACCTCGCATTTTATGAACATCCGGATAAACATGAATAAAGAAGTTTAAGGTGCCCCAAGGTAAATGCTTGCTCCCCCGTCCTCGGACAACGGTGAAGAAGAGTTGATAGTCTCGGCTCAACGGCCAATCGGATTCACCTGCAAGCTTTAAGAGGTTCGGTCCTATGCATCCGTAAGTCAGGTACTTGCTACATGGACGGTAGTGAGTGAGGGGTCCATACCATTCCGACACTTCCAGTAAAGCACACGTACGATGCATGGCTACAGCACAGAGATCGATAATAACCAAGTACAACTTTAAACTTGTTCGAATCATTCGTCGCTTGAAACATCCCTCTATATGGGGTTGAACATCTTGGAACGGTGCTGACTCTGTCGTGTTGCTTGCCACCGACTAGACGTAAGGCTTTGTAGTTGGCGACGGATCTCATAGATAGAGACAGCATTTCGTAGAGGTCACAAAACTCAACAAAGCATGCCTGGTCTGTAATGTAAACGGAAACGGAATCGGACTTGGGTCGATCCGTCGGGCATATTGACTGGATACAGGCGCCGGGTCTGACGTAATTTCGGCTCCCACATCGGTTCTCACACCGCACGCTGTGTCGTTCGGCAGAGATTAGTCAAACGGCAATCTGGTCTGGAAAGCTTCAGTTCTACCGACGCTGGGAGACGCCTGAGTCTCACAAACTTCGGCTCGAGCCTCATTGAATATGAATACAAGGACAGTGCGAGACCGTGCCAACATCGTATGCGTTGAGTGCCACTCTAGGAAGGTAAGTCGATTCACAGACATGCTCCCAGCCTGTAATACAAGCATTATCTGACTACCGAACAAAAAGGTTAGGTGCGACCTGCAAGAAAGCCCTCTTCACGGATGCGCAAACTGTCGCCGTGCCGGTGTTCAGTGCATGTGAGCCACTGTTGTTCCGTCATGACTCTTTCCGCAAGATTTCTGACATAAATCTCCGCTTCAGTCGTCGAGATGGCGTTCGAAAGAGCCGCAAGATGACGGCTCGGCAAAGACAGCTCATGCTGCCGAGATCGCCGACTGTGCCGGCCATGCCATCGCCCCCCAATCTTGGCACTGATAGAACGAGAGTTGAGCCGCGGATGTTGACTCCAGCTCGGTCTTCAGAGTTGAACACGCGGAACTACCAGCCGGAGGGATTCATCTCCCACGCCTCCGTCTTGTCGTACGACTCCGCCATAGAGCCGATAGCAGTTTACGATGGCCTTCCGCCACGAATTATGCAAGCCCGAGATGTCTTGGTCAAGGCCACCCAAGCGGACACCTTGCCAGCGCCATCATTGCGCAAGGCTTTGACGGACGCCTTCTTTGAATTTGCCTTTCCTTACTTTCCCGTCGTTGATGCGGATGACCTCTCGAGGGGAGAGTCGTCGATCCTTCTACAGCAAGCTGTGTGCCTCGTCGGCAGTCTTATGCGCCATGACCCCAGCAGTATGACTTTGAGTTACTCACTCTACGAGAAGATTGAAACTTTGATACATGTCGAGTTTGAAAAAGACAACGTGTTCCTCCTCAAGACACTATGTCTCTTGTCATGTTGGGCCCCAGCCTCACCATATCTTGTCAAGCTTCATGGGCCGTGGCATTGGACTGGTATGGCTGTGCGGTTAGCAGTGTAGATGGGAATCCACACGCAATCATCTTACAGAGAGAAAGATAACTCCGGGTTTTTACGGCGTATATTTTGGCATCTGATAGTACGTTTTTGCTGCCTTCGTCTAAGCATCACGCGCCTGCGCTTCTCGGTTCCCACCCTGCATTTAGCTCTTGGTGTTCTCGTTCCATGCACTGACATTTCAAAGAACAATGAGACACTTATGGTCGCCTGCTGGGGCCGGCCTCGTTCGCTGAAGCTTGCAGACTGCGATGTTCAGCCACTTGCAGCTTCGGACTTCATAACACAAGGAGTATTCACAACGGTCTCTTTACAATTCACCGGACTCATGAACGTGATTGGTAAGTTGTCGGAGTTGAACACCAGAAAAGGCGTACCAGTTGAATCCGAGGTCGAAACTGTCATTACCTCGCTTTGCGAATGGAAGAGCGGCCTGCCGGACGTGTTACGTCTCTACTATACAGACGGTACTCGGAGGACTTATCACCGTTATACTTCAGAGTTGCATATCCATTATTCGACGGCAATCATAATGGTGCAGATGCTTAGCAAGAGCCGTCATGCTCCGTGGCGGACGTCCCACGCCTCAGTTCTAGCGGCGACCTATGTTGCCGAGTTGTACGAGGAGATCCACTACAGAGAGGATGCTTAAAGAAGGAAACGATTCGCAAGAATGGCATTGAAAGCATCTGTTCAGTGCTGCGCGTTATGAGCAAGAAGTATGGCGGCGCACGATCAGTGCTCCAGAGAATTCAGGGACTGCAAATCCAAGCTGAGCGGAGAGACGCATCTCTCCATAATCTCCAGAACGATACTTCATCGTCATCTGCGACATGGGTGGCAAGGAGCGTTAACGCACATATCCATGAGTTACTCCCATCTCCGCTCAGTCTTAATGAAAACGTAAATGTCTTGGACCCAGCAGAAGCTGTCACTATTAGTATTCCTATTACAAGGATATTAGTTAATTAGTTCGAACCATAGGTTAACAAAATAGGTTAATTAAACTATTTTAATATACTATATAAGGTATAAAAAAGAGGTTTTAACTATAGGTTAAGTAGTTTATAGTAATTATAAATAGGGCCCTTTGTTAGCCCCTACGTAACCTCGGCTATATACTAAGGTTAAATTAAACTTTTAATCCGATATTAACTTTCTCTTTTTTTATTAATCTAACTACTACTTTTACTATTACCGCTATTACTACTATTATTATAGTTAGAATTTTAATTTAACCTTAGGCCCGTTTACTAAGTCGTCTCTTTTTACCCCTTTTCTTTACTTTTTTTATATAACCTATTCCTCTATTTATATTATTACCTTTTTTTTATTAATAAATTACTTTAATCCCTTATTAAGTACTACTTTTATAAAAACGTTAGTAAAGTTATTATTATTATTAATTTAATAGATCTCGAGGATCTCTTATTATTTATATAACTACTTAAGGGCTATAATATTTATTATAAGCCTCTTTTCTTTCGTAATACTTAACTTAATAAGGTACTTATATAACGAGTATAAATTAATATAAATAATTATAAAGATTATAAGAAAGTTAAGTCGATTTATAATCCTCTTAAGTATAATTAAAATCGTATAAGCGAGGTTAACGCTATTAACTATATTATAAACTTTAAATACGAGTATATTACGTATTATTTACTTATTCTTTACTAACGAATAGTAAATAATATTACCCTAGATTGTAAATTCGTCCTTATTAAGCTTCTTATTAATAAAGATAATAATATATCTTAATTATAAAGTTAGGTCGTTATTATTTATAAATAATCTATTAATAAATATAAAGAGCCTTACTAAAATAAGCTTAATAAGCTAATAAACGAGACCTCGGTTATAGTATTCTTATTATTATTATAGTTATTAATTAAAAATATTAAAATCGCTCTTTATAAGCTCTATAGCTTGCGCAGCTCTAACATAGTTAAAAATAGCTTTAAACTAATAAATACTCGTAATATATACCCTTTAAGTAAACTTAGCCCTATATTACTTCTTATAATTAGGGGATTTTTAGTTAATAAGGGTGATCTTTTTACTTTACCCCTTTTACTAAAATATTATATTATCCCCCTTAATTATTAGAATCCCTTTATTAAATACTAATAAGAATTTTAGTATTAAGATCTTTTTTAATTTAGTTATAAACTTAGCTTTATAAAGCTCCTTATTCTCCTTTTTTATAAACTTAATATTTAATAAACTTAGGGTATTATCTATTTATATTTTAATAATACTAAAGGGGTTATCTATGTATATAAAGATTAAAAAGTAGGGATCGTATATTAACGTAACTATTAATAATTAGTTAATATAAAAATCGTAATACGTTACTTATTAATAAGTACCCGATTTAGTAAAGCTGTATAATAGTTTAAGTACTTCGATAATTATACTTTCTAAGTATTTATTAATTATCTTTTTTAAAAAGTAAGTAAATATTTTCTTTATAAACCTAGTCGCTAATTAAGTATACGCTTATATAATATTATAACTCTAAATTTAATATCCTTTTTACCGTAGTAATACTATTAGTACTATTATAAAACGCTAGTTATAATATTAAACTATAAGTAACTAAGTAAGTAGTATCGCCTTCTTGACGTCGCCGTACTTTTATATAATATACCTCGATTTCTTATATAGTTATGAAGTACCCTTCCTTTTTATCTCTCGAACTATATATAATTTAAAAATACGTAAATTTATATATTTAGCTAAATTATAAAAAATAAATTAATAAACCCGTCGATTATATAGTATTTTTACTTTTACTAAGTCTAATCTCTTAAAAGGTCTCTTAGCTATTATAATTATACTATCCTTTTATAATTAAGTTACGAGTACGAAATCGGCCTTCTCTTTTATTATTTAAAATATACTAATTATAGTATCGTTAATAATAAATTATTAAAATAGTACCCTTTGTTTAGGTTTTTTTATATATCTTAATAGTATAAGTATTGCCTCTTCCTTGCTATTATCGTTTATTTATTTTATTATAATAATTCTATTAAAGATAATCTCTTACTCCTCTTTACGTTACTAAGAGGATTCCCTTAGCTTTTCTTTTTTATTAAGTTAATATCTCTTTATTAAGATTAGTATATAGTAGTTTTTTTCTAGCTTTATAAGCGTAAAAGATCGACCTTAACGGGATTACGCTTTTAAGGGAAATTATATAATATAGTATACTTTTTAACTATATAATACGGATAATATACCCTAAGTACGCGCTTAACGTAATATAGTAATTTCGATATAAAAACTGCTATATAATTCGGGATAGGTAAGCTGCCCTAATAAGCTAAGTAATATACTTACGTAGCGGCGCTAGCTAGAAAGGTTAATAATAGAAGTTAGTTATAAAGGTCGGAGGCGGCCCTTAACCGTAGAGGTTCTGAACTTTAATAATAACGTAGAGGTTTTTAAAGAAAGGGCTAAAAGGGCTAATATCTAGTTACTCTTCGTACTAGAGCTTATAAAGATTCTCTCTATTATTATTATTTTTAATATTACCTAAAGCTCTATTTAAACTAAATATATTTACTAAATAAACTTATTAAATAAACTTATTAAATAAACTTATTAAATAAACTTATTAAATAAACTTATTAAATAAACTTATTAAATAAACTTATTAAATAAACTTATTAAATAAACTTATTAAATAAATTTATTAAATAAACCTATTAATATATAAACTACTACTTAGATAACTAGTTAAATAACTAGTTAAGAAATTAGCTAGTTAAAATACTACCTCGTTAAGAACTTAAAAATGCCCCTCGATAGGTCCCCCCCTCTAGGGCTTAATAGATTCTTAGGCCCCCTCGACGCCCTAACTATCGTAACTAATATAAGTATACTTAAGGAGTAGCGTAGTACTTTTTAATAATATAAAATCTAGCTAAATAATAATATAAATATTATAAATAGCTAGGCTAATATAAACGTTAAGATTTAATATATTAATATTAGTTTAGAAATTATATTTTATAAAACTAAAATTCTTTTTAATATAAGTTATATTATAAATATAAAAAAATATATAAGGGGTCCCCTAACCCTCGATAAGAAAGAGTATATAATACTAGATCTAGCTACTTATATAAGCTAGTACTAAGAGGTTTTATATACGTTAAAATAAATATAGCTCGCCCTTTAAATAAGTAGTAAAAGGTCGGGAGCTATTAATAAAAGGGAGATAATAGTCGAGTTAGTTAACTATTATTTTAATTAATAATTAAGTATAGAGCGTAATATACCCAGTTTTCCTTAATACGTAATACACGGTACGGCCCCGGCGGATTGCTCCGTCGGGGGGATTAAGATTAGTATAATACGGTCGTATTACCATAATTAATACTTTAAATAGTTAATCTCGATCCCTAATAATAATATATAAACGTTTATTAACTAAGATTAATTTATATAAGCCTAACTACTACTTAGTAATTTCTTTTTATATCTTAATATTTAAATTTAGTAATATATTAAGGTTAGGGCTTATACTTAGCCTATTACAGGTAGTAATAACCTTATTAATCTAGTACTTCGTATTTATCTCCTAGAGTACTTTATTACCTTATTAATTACCTAAGCTTACTAACCTATGTTTAATAATAGTAGCGAGGCTATTATTATCCTTAAGTATATTTTAAATATAAGAAGCGTTAGAACTAATCCTTTTGGGCCTATAGTATTATTATAATACTTAAATACTATTTAAAAACACTCTTTATCTATAGTATTAGGGTACTTATTATAAATAATCTTAAACGCTCTTTTTAATTATCAATAAGCCCTTTTTACCTTATTAATACTATAATATACCTTAATAAGTACGACTTTTAGTTATATACTATATATAGTAATATTATTTTTAAACTTCGCTAATTTAAAATTAGTACTTATATTAGTTCTAATTCTATTTAATAGCCCCTAGTATATATTAATTTACGCTCTCTTTAGTATTAACTAAATAGTCTTAGTAAGTAGGTTCTTAAAGAATTAGCCTTTTTAAAATAATATAGCCTCGTTAATAATATATAATACTAAGTAATTATTTAAGTAAAAAATATTAATAACGATTTCTTAATTAAAATTAAGCTCGTTATATAATTTAAACTTAAATTTATATAAGCTCTAGGTATTTATTTAGTACTAATAATATATTTTTAATAAGTATTTTAGAGCTCTTATTTTTATATCGTTCTTTAATTATTTAAAGAGGTTATATAGCTTTATAATTAATAAGTAGCTAAAGCGCCTATATAATTACTTAAGCTCTCTTTTTATAAAATAATTAATAGATTTAACGTTTATTTCGAGCCTTATAAACGTATACCCCTATCGCTTTTTAATAAGTATAAACTACTTACTATTTAATAATTTATTCTTAATATTATTAAATATAATACCTAACTAGTCTATATCCTTTAAGTATAATAAAAATAGTATATTAATAAGTAGGATATAAAAAACTATCGTACCTAAGTATATATTAACTTTTACTATACCTAGGGCGTATATTTCTTTACCTAAGCTAAAGATAATTCTCATAATACTTATTATTAACGTATTTAATATAATTAAAAATACTTTTTAAAGTATATAAAATTACCCCTTACCCCTAGTTAACTATTATAATACCCTTATATTTAAAATAATTTCTTAAAAAACATTTAGGCTATATCGTTCGCTAGTATAAAATACTTATATAAGCTTAGTATTTAAGTAATTTAGGGAGTATAAAAAGGACCCCTCTAAGTACTTTTATAATTACTTAGCACCCTATTTCTCTTTAAGTATTGAGAGAGGTACTAATTCTTTTTCAAATATTAATAAAATAAAGTTCGGTACTATTAAATTTATCTATTTATCTATATCTATTATTTAAAAAATCTTCTCTTATTATCCGTAAATAAAAGCCTACTTATTAAGAACCTCTATTACTTTTTATTCGTTTAGCCTCGTATATTACCCAGAAACTAATAGGGTAAAAAAGGAGTAGTTAATCTTATTAATTTTATTAAAATCTATTTCGTTAGTATACGGAGTAAGATCTTCTTTATTTTCTAAATTTCTTATTTTATATAAATCCTCTAAGTTACTAATTATACTTTCGGATCTATTCTTATATATAATAAAAAATTAGTTAAATCGATAAGAACTAGTTTTACTATCTACTACTCTTAACTTCCTATATTACTTATATAATTTAGTACGCTCTTTTTTAAAGTAATTACTTAACTAATAGCGGTTCTTTTTATATATAAAATACTTCCCTTTTTATTACTCTTATTTTAAATTTAATTAGTAGCTAGTTAAAGAGTCTATTCCTATAGTTTAATAGTTATTATACTTAGTATTTTTCTCCTTATTTTTATATATATAGTCGACTTAGTACTATTAATAAGGGCCGTTGTACGATTATAAGTACGTTTATTAGGGCATTTTTATTTTAATATTAAAACTAGACCTTAGCCTTAAGTAAAAAGTCTTATAATACTTAAGTAGTTAGTATAAAGTTACCCTCGCCTCTAGGACTTTTTAAATAGTAGTATATAAGTATTTAACTTTTTACTTATTCGTCCCCTTATTTAGCTATGTCTTTACTAACTTATTAATTTAATTAATAAGTTTTTTAAAAATCTTTAGCCTTAACTTTCTTTTTATCGTTCTAATTATAAACCCGAATAATAATACCCTTAGTTTAAATAAGAGCTCTAAACTCTTATTTTAGGTCTTAAAACGACTTCGAATTACGTTAATTATACTTAAAAAGTTAGTTTAATTAATAATATATACTACTTAGTAATAATAATCTATAACCTTACTAATTAGTACAACGTTAATTACTAAGTAATATTATTACTCTCGGATTCTAACTTTTTTATAATACTTATAAAAAACTATAAGGGTTTTTTATAAAACCTCGTATTTCCTTCTTAAGTATAATTTCTTTTTAAAAAAGATCTTTATAAGATTAGTAAATTACTTCGTAATAATAACTATTAGGTCGGTCTCTTTATATATCCCTTATATATTAAAATAGTCGTATGAACTTTATATAGTTAATTATATACCTCTCTAATTAATAAGTAATAAACTACGTATTAGTAACGTTACTAAGCTAGTTATTAAGATTTATAAGATTATTAATAACCGCTCCTCTTATATAATCTCCGTAGCCCTTACTATAATAGGCTCTAATATATTATTATTAGTAATTTCTAATAAAGAATCCGGTTAGTTTACCTTTTTATTAAAATCGTTATATTTTATTACTACTTAGTTAACTTAATTCTAATCTTATACTATAAATTCGTTAATAATAATTATTATAATAATTATTATAATAAGCATTTTATAAGCTCTTCGTTTTACTACTTAAGTTAGTAAAATACCTTAATAATAAAAGAATTTAATAACCCTCTTTATTACGTTCGGAATAGCGCTTACGAACTACTCCTCTTTCTAGTTACCTAAATCGTTAATAATCTCGTAAAATAGGGGTTACCCTTCGAGCCCTTTTTAAGTATTAACTTCTATAAAATAAACTAATAATACGTTAATTTACTTATTATTAAGGTTATTAAAATCTCTATATACTTACTTTTTTTAATATTCTAATTTAATTTCTATTTATTTTTATAAAATAAGAATTCCTCCTTTTTAATTATAAACTAACTCGCTCCTCGTCGTTTTTTAACTCGTATTTCGATTTATAATAACTAGCGTATTTAATTTTAATAAGGTTATTTTAGAGCTACTTATTAACCTTAGTAATAGCGTATTATTATTAGTTATTAAATTTATTAAGGTCTAGGACCTTTTTATATCCTCTCGTCTCTTCGTACTAAACTTTGTTATTATTTACTTTTAATCCTCTTAGTTAGATACTATCTTAGTAGTCTTTTTTTAATTACTTAATTAATTAATATTAAAAATAGATTTATAAATAGCTTAATAACGTTTTAATTACGTAACGTTTCTCTCTAAATTAAAACCTAAGAAGTATATACGTTCGTTAAATAAATTACTACTAGTTAGTAATCTACTTTTTACTTTTTTAAAATTAGTAATTTTCGTATTAAGGACTAATAATATAAAAAAAAAACTTCTTAGCGGCCCTCTAAAATATTCTTTTTTTATTATAATAATTATAATTTTAATAAGAGGCCGTAAGAGGATCTTTTTAAAAATAATAACCTCTTTACTAAGCTAACTTTTAATACTCATAATACTTATAATTTATAAATTATAACTATTATAATTTTTAAATCGCCTCTTTTTTTATTATACTATCCTCTTCGCTATATTCTTAAATAATATTTAAGTAATAGTTAAGGGGGCTACGAAGAGATTACCTAGGTCTTCGAAATTGTATTTATAAGCCCCTCTAAAATAGTCTTTTTATATACTATAGATCTCCTAGTCTCGTAATACTTACGCCTCTTAGTACGCCTAATAAGTATACTATATTTAAAAATCCTTTTTCTTTAATTATATAGTACTCTTTTATATCGTACTTCTTAAGCTCGTTCGTTATACTAATTAATTAAATAAGTAGTTATATAAGTAGTTCCTTTTACTAATTAATTAATTAATTTAATTAATTTCTAATCATAGGCCGGCTATAAATAAGTTAATTAATAAAAAAGGATTATATAAAGTCGATAATAATAGCTCGGTCGCCTTAATATTTCTATTAATTATTAAAAATTATTTTAATATAATAAACGTTAGCTTTTTATAATTAATTAAGAGCTACGATTTTTCTACTTCGTTCTATTATAAAAATTCTATATCTTATTACTTATTTTTTATAGAGTTAAGTAGTACGATTCTCTTATTACGTTCTATTTAAAGAGGTTATTTCTTTTATACTAAATACCTTATTAATTTATAATAATAAAAATTAATTATTAATTAGTATTAGTATTTTTATTATAAAGATATTAATTAATTAGTTCGAACCGTAAGTTAATAAAGTAAGTTAATTAAACTATTTTAATATATTATATAAAGTATAAAAAAGGGGTTCTAACTATAAGTTAAGTAGTTTATAATAATTATAAATAGGGCCCCTCGTTAGCCCCTACGTAGCCTCGGCTATATACCGAGGTCGAATTAGACTTTTAATCCGATAGTTATAGATCGCTTGCTAGATAATCGAGTGGTTACTGTAACTACTACACCTGTTAAGGATGTGTCGAATGATATTTTTTCGTTAATGGATATTCTAGAGATGGATTTCGATCCATTCGATAACACTACTAGCTTCGTGTAACTTGATCACATCTTTTTTCATTAATCACTCACTTGAAATATCGGGGGTACTCCGAAATAGGCTCTAAGCATTAGCAGAAGGTCTTTGCCACTCCCGTGAGGGAACTTTGTAAAGAATGCCTCCAACTTGGGTTCAGTTGTGAATTGTCGACATTGACCCCAAAAGCTTTGAAGATGCTCATTCTTGTGCCAACAAGCAGGATTTCTGATGTCCCGCCTCGGTTGTAAGGATAGCGCCGAGTGCCGAAGCTTAAATGCGCCTCTACCGAAGTACATGATTGCCGACTGAAGTGGGAGGCCATTGACACTGTAATCTAATCATCTGGAGACAGGCACAAACGCCGCGCTAGATCAACAGAACCATATGACAAATCGACAAGACTCCATCGGAATGATATGCAGCCGTTGCAGTATGATGGCGTAGGTAGGTATGCAGCGGGTGGCTATTCTGCTAGACTTATCCAAGCAAGTGTAGATTCTTCTCTTGATACAGTCGATTTGACTACAACGTCCGTTGTTTATAAAAGAGATCATCGTTCCACAACAGAATACGATAGAATTATAGTTTGAGTTCGAACACCAGTATCTCTATAAACTTGTAAACGAAAGATCTTATCTTCGCTCCTACTCCTACCACAACTTTCAATCATGTCGAACCTGATTGTAGTCATTGGCGCAGCCGGTGGTCAGGGCGGAGGCGTCGTTGACGCCTTCCTCAAAGAACCAGGCTGGAAAGTCAGAGGCACCACTCGAAACACCTCGAGTGAGAAAGCAAAGGCTCTCGCCGCAAAGGGCGTCAAAGTTGTCTCTGCGAATCTCAACGATGAAGAGAGCCTCGAGAGAGCCTTCCACGGGTCCACGGCGATCTTCGCATTCACTGACTACTACGACACGTTCTTCGAACTCGGAGATGAGAAGTCTGTGGAGCTGGAGTTTGAACAGGGAAAAAGAGTTGCCCGTGCGGCGGCGAAGACGCAGTCTCTTCAACGACTTGTGTTCAGCGCTGGGCCGCATACAAGCAAGATCACAAACGAAGAAGCTGTCTACCCCCACCTCGAGGGCAAGGGGCGCATTGTCACGTATGTGACGCAAGAGATGCCGGATCTTTCGGCCAAGACCACCTTCGTCGTCTTCACTGTCTTTGCGAATAACGCACTGCTCTATGATATTTTCAAACCGATTTACGTGGTAAGTAAAGCATCTGAGTGCCCCCATGATTAGAGACACTCTGACCAGGTTGAAGCCGAGCGCCAAGAAGTATGTATTAGATTGGAAGTCCAATTCGACCTCGGCATACGGCCGAGGCTGCGCAGGGGCCAACGAGGGGCCCTATTTACGATTACTATAGACTACTTAACCTACGGTTAGAACCTCTTTTTTATACCTCACGTAATATATTAGAATAGTTTAATTAACTTACTTCGTTAACCTATAGTTTAAACTAATTAACTAATATCTTTATAATAAGAATACTAATACTAAGTAGTAATTAACTTTTATTATTATAAATTAGTAAAGTATTTAATATAAAAAAACGACCTTTTTAAATAGAACGTAATAAGAGAATCGTACTACTTAACTTTACGAAAAATAAGTAATAAAACGTAAAATCTTTATAATAGAATAAAATAAAAAAATCGTAGCTCTTAACTACTTATAAAAAGCTAACGTTTACTATATTAAAATAACCCCTAATAATTAATAAAAATATTAAAATAACCGAGCTATTATTATCGACCTTATATAATCCTTCTTTACTAATTAACTTACCTACGGCCGGCCCGTAATTAGATAGTAACTAAATTAATTAATTAATTAATAAAAAGAATTACTTACGTAATTATCTACTTAATCGATTAGTATAATGAATAAGCTTAAGAAATATAATATAAAAAAGTATTATATAATTAAAAAAAAGGATCTTAAAGTATAGTATACTTATTAAGAGTACTAAGAGGTATAAGTATTATAAGATTAAGAGATCTATAGTATATAGAGGGACTATATTTAAAGGGCTTATAAATACGATCTTAAAGCTCGTAATCTAAACAATCTCCTCGTAGCCCTCTTAACTATCTCCTTAGATATTACTTAAGAATATAATAAAGAAAATAGTATAATAAAAAAAGAAAATTTAAAAATTATAATAGCTATAATCTATAAATTACGAATATTATAAGTACTAGAGGTTAGCTTAGTAAAAAGGTTACTATTTTTAAAAAAATCCTCTCATAGCCTCTTACTAAAGTTACGATTATTAGAATGAAGAAAAAAGAATACTTTAAAAAGCTATTAAAAAGCTCCCTTTTTTATATTACTAGTTCTTAACATAAAAATTACTAATTTTAATAAAATAAGAAGTAAACTACTAACTAATAGTAATTTATTTAACGAACGTATACGCCTCTTAGGTTTTTAATTTAAAAAGAAACGCTACGTAATTAAGACGTCGTTAAGCTATTTATAAATCTATTTCTTACGTTAATTAATTAAATAACTAAAAAAAGATTATTAAAATAGCGTTTAACTAAGAGAACTAAGAGTAAATAATAACGAGGCTCATTATAAAAAAATAAAAAAAAATAAAAAGGTCTTAAACCCTAATAAATCTAGCGATTAATAATAGTACGCTATTACCGAGGCTAGTAAGTAGTTCTAAAACGACCCTATTAAAATTAAATACGTTAACTATTATAAATTAAAGTACGAGTTAAGGAACGATAAGGAGCGAGTTAGTTTATAACTATCGGATTAGAAGTCTAATTCGACCTCGGCTTACGGCAGCCAGCGCAAGGACTAACTACGGCCCCTATTTACGATATTCATAGCCTACTTAACCTACGGTTAGAACCTCCCTTTTTTATATACGTAGTATATTAAAATAGTTTAATTAACCTACTTTATTAACTTATAGTTCGAACTAATCGACTAATATTTTTATAATAGGGATACTAATACTAATTAGTAATTAAATTTTATTATTATAAATCGGTAAGGTATCTCGCTACGAAAAAAAGACGACCTCTTAATACCGCACGGGATAAGAGATTCGTACTAATTAACCTTATAAAAATAAATAAAAAAGGGGTAATATTCGAATACCGTACGGAATTAAGTAATCGTAGCTTTTTATTACTTATAAGAGGTCGAAGTTTATTATATTAAAATACGTTAATTAATAGAACTGCTTATACAGCTACTATTTCGTTACTATTTTAAGTAGCCTTTTTATTAATATAACCTCTACATAGCCGGCCCGCGAGTTAAATTAATAAAAAGAGATATTTATATAATAACTACTTACTTAATTAATTAGTATAATAAACGAGCTTAATAATACGGTATAAAAGAGTATTACGTAATTAAAAAAAGGAATCCCTAAGTATAAATATTTTTAATAAATATAATAAGAACTTCCCTTTGGGGTCCGGTCCGCCTCATTGGGGGCCATCTTCGCCTTTATAGGTAAGCTAGTCTATTAGGGTTAATATCGAGTGTTTTTATTACGTACTTTAATAAAACTTTATAACTAACTATAGCTGGCCGTAGCCGTTACTAACTATTAATACTAACTAAACTTAAAATACTAATAACCCTACTACCGTAGTATATTAATCGCTTTTTTAATAACTAAATACTACCCCTTACTTTCTCCCCTTATCTTATTTAATAATAACCTCTCTTTACTAATATTCTTATTTAATATGCTCGTTTACTCTCTTTTTAAGCTCTTAATTATACTATTAAGTCTAGGCTTATTTATACTATTTTATTATATTAAAAGGGTATTAATAAGGGCGACGCTTATTATAATATATTTGTTTATTTTTTATAAATTAATATTGCGAATATAGTATTTATTAAGGCGGTCTTTTTATAACTCGGGGTCCTCTAGTATAATACTTATAGAATCGAACTTCTAATTATTAAGGAAGCTCTAAGGGTTAACGAGCTATTAGTAGCGTCTCGGTATTTTAATAAAGTGTGCTTAAGGTAAACGGTTAGATAGTAATAGTAATAGCGATAGTATAATAGTAATAGATAGTAAGAGAAGTAGCGTTTTTAACTTTAATAAAAGTAACGAGGTAATAAATATATATATATACGAGTTAAAGTTAAAAATATTAATAAGGTTAGTATTATTTTTAATAACAGTAACGAGGGTATCTCTAATATTATACTATTATAAGCTACTATTACTTAGAAAGGTAGCTAACTTAGCTAGGTACGCGGGCTTATAAAGTAGTAATATTAGGCGCCTAATATCGCTATTAATGATCTATAGTTATAAACTTTATAGGAGGGAAAGTTAAAAAGTTAGAAAATTTAAAAAAATAGTTTAGTAAGATAGTGTGAGTATTTACTAATACCGTGTATTAATACTATATAAATAATACTAAGAACTGCCCGAGTAGCTAGTAAAGGTAGAATATATAAATAAATAATAAGAACTTATATAGGAATTATAAAACTAAGAGATTTATAGTATATAAAAGGGTTTATTATAACGAGAATTTAATAAATATAAAAAAGCTTATAATTTAAATAATCTCTTTATAGCCCTATTAACTACGTCTTAGGTATTACTTAGGAATATAATATAGGGGACGGTTTAATAAAAAAAGAGGGGATTTAAAAATCCTAATAGCCTCGAGCTACGAGTATTATAAGTATTAAAAGTTAGTTTAAGAAAAAAGGCGGCTATTTAAAAAAGGTAAAAAAAGTCGTTAGTTTAAAGAGGCTAAGTAACTTCTTATTAGAGTTAAGCTAAGAAAAAAAAAGAAAATCCTTTAGAGGGCTATTAAAAAGCTCTTTTTTTATACCGCTAGCTCTTAGTACAGGATTATTAATTTTAAAAAATTAACTAAATAATAAAAAGGATTATTAATAAATAATAATTATTAAATTAGCGTAATTAAACTATAAAAAAAACTACTTAAAAAACTATAAAAAAGGGTACCGAGAGGCTATAAAAAAAAGATTTTTAAAGTATTTAACTTTACTAAGTATAAGTAATAAATAGTATCTTTAATAAGTCCTTTTTAAAATCCGCGATTTTATAAAAAAAAGGGCTTAACTTTGTTAACCGTACTTAATAGCCTATCCGGCTCCTCTATGGGCTATTTAGTATTTACTTCTAACTATTATTATAAAATACCGCCCTAGAGGAAGTAGGTTAAGGGAGGAAGTAATTTAGAGATTATATAGAGCACGAGGCTTAGGAAATTAGGAGTATACGGAATAGTAGAAATTAATAACTAATAAAGATCCCGAGACTAATTACTTCGTCTTTTTATAATAATATAAACGTTAAAAATCCTAAGACTAATTACTTCGTTTTCCTATAGTAGTATAAACGTCTACCGCTACTACTAAAAAAGGGATTATTAAAATCTACCCTTTTATACTAAACGAGAAGGGTAGCCCCAGTAGGTATAATATTTAGCGATTTAGAGGGTTAGTAATAGTTACTAGAGATAGTAAAAACGAGAGTAGTAATAAAATAGTAAAAAGAAGCGAGAATTACCTAAACTTTAATAAATTTATTAAGTAATAAAAGTACTAGTTTACTACGGCTAGTGCACGGATTAAATATATCTTTATTAAAATTAAATACGCTAGTGACCGCTAATACGGGTATAAGCTAAAGTACGACCCTTAGCGAGTTAGGATAAAAAAAAAAAAACCCGATCCTAAATAGAATCCCGATCCTTCATAAGTAAGTAAATATTAACCCGGACTATTAAGGGACGTAAATATATAAAATCGTAAATTAACTTAATAGCGAATAAATTAACGTAATATTAATCTATTTAACTAAAGTTTATAAAAAAAAGGGGCTATAGGAATAACCCTTATTTTATAAAATTATAAATAACTTTAATTATTAACTAAATAAATAGTTCGTAAGTATAAGCTTAGGAATTACGAAAGTAGTTAATAGATTCCTCTACGGGCAAGGGGTATTATTAACGTAATTATAATTATAAGAACCTTACGAAATCCTAGTAATAACGATTATAAAAGAGAAATTCGTACTATAGACCTAGGTATAAGTCGATAGGACGTATAATTATTTTAATAAATTTAGAAAAAGGGTAAACGACCCGGATTTTTTTTTTATAATTATTAAAAATAGTTTATTATTATAAAAAGATATATAAAAGTAAAATATAGTACTAGACGTATAATAATTAATAATTCTGCTTATTTCGATCTATAGCTCGTCGCCGTTACTAATACGAAATTCGGTACTAATAAGCTAGTAAAAAAGGAAATAGACTACCCGAAGTTATTAATAATACGTAGCTACGTAGGGATTATATATAAATATTAAAAATTTAGTAATAAATACGGAGTAATTTATGCAGTGGTTTTTTTTCCGGCTTTATAGGCGCAAAAGATCGACCTTAACAGGATCACGCTTTTAAAAGAAATTATACGATACGGTATACTTTTTAATTATATAATATATATAATGTGCCCTAAGTACGTACTTAACGTAATATAGTAATTTCGATATAAAAACTACTATATAATTCGGGATAAGTAAGCTGCCCTTTTTACTCACGCGGCGGCACTAGCTGGAAAGGTTAATAGTAGAGGTTAGCCGTAAAGGTTAGAGGTAGCCTTTCTTAACCGGAGAGGTTCTGAACTTTAATAGTGACGTAGAGGTTTCTAGAGAAAGGGCTAAAAGGGTTAATATCTAGCGTACTAGAGCTCGTAAAGATTTTTTTTATCCTTATCACTTCTAATATTACCCAAAGCTCTATTTAAACTAAATAAATTTATTAAATAAACTTATTAATATATAAACTATTACTTAGATAACTAGTTAAATAACTAGTTAAGAGATTAGTTAGTTAAAATACTACCTTATTAAGAACCTACTCTCTTAGTATATAATTAATAACTAGCGGGCTAAGACTTTTTAAAAATGCCCCTCGATAGGTCCCCCCCTCTAGAGCTTAATAAATTCTTAGGCCCTCTTAACACCCTAGCTATCGTAATTAATATAAGTATATTTAAAGAATAGTATAATACTTTTTAATAATATAGTATTTAGCTAAGTAATAGTACGAATATTATAAATAGCTAGGTTAGTATAGACGTTAAGATCTAGTATATTAACGCTAGTTTAGAAATTATATTTTATAAAACTAGAAATCCTTTTAATATAAGTTATATTATAAATATAAGGGAATATATAAGGGGTCCCTTAACCTTTAATAAAAAGGAGTATATAATATAAGATCTAGCTATTTACATAGGCTAGTACTAGGAGGTTTTATATACGTTAGAGTGGGTATAGTTTACCCTCTAGACGGTTAGAACTTAGAGGACTATGGTAGAAGGTCGGGAGTTTTAATTAGTAGTTAGGTATAGAGCGTAATATACCCAGTTTTCCTTAATACGTAATACACGGTACAGCCCCGGCGGATTGCTCCGTCGGGGGGACGGAGTAATTTATAAACTTTAAAAAGATCTTTTTTAAAAAGAAATTATACTCTAGAGGAAAGTACGAGGTTTTATAAGAAACCCTAACGATATTTTATAATTATTACGAAAAAGTCGGGATTAGGGAATATTACTACTATTTAGTAATTAATATTATACTTATAAGCAAAGCTACTAATTACTATTACGAGGTAGTACGTAATTTCGATCGGAACGACTTTCTTAGTATTATTAACGTAATCCGAAGCTACTTTAAGACTTATAATAAGAATTTAGAGCTCCTATTTAAACTATAAGCGATTTTTTTTATATTTATAGCTAAGATAATAGAAGGTAAATTACGAATAGAAATTCTTAAAGAGCTTATTAATCGAATTAATAAGCTAGTAAAGACCTAGCTAAATAAGGGGACTAACGAGCGAAAAGTTAAATATTTATATACCGTAATTTAACGCGTACTAAAAATAAAAATAACCCTATACTAAATACTTAAAAACTACGAGATGCTCTGCTCGAGGCTAAGATTTAGTTTTAATATTAAAATAAGAATACCGTACTAAACCTATTTCTAAGTATAACGCGGCCCTTATTAATAGTATTAAGTTAATTAAATATATAATAAAAAAGAAAAAGAAGCTAAGTATAGTAATTATTAATAAGGAGGCCTAGATTCGTTAACTAAGTAGAGATTTAACTCGCGAGTAGGGTAATAAAAAAAGTAATACTTTATTTATAAAAAAGATAGATATTAGTTAAGTAACTACTCTAAAGAAGAGTATACTAAATTATATAAAAAATATAAAAATTAAGGGTAATAAATAGTAAAACTCGCCCTTATTAATTTAACTAATTCCTTATTATATATAAGGGCAGATCCGGGGGTATAGAACCTAGCGAAAATAACTAACTTAGCGGCCTAAAGTATCTGTACCTTATAAAGAATTCGGAAAATAAAAAAGATCTTACTTTTTATATTAATAAATTAGATTATAATAGAATTAACGAAATTATCTACTCTTTTTTTACCCCGTTAGCCTCGGGAGAATATACGAGGCTAAATAAATAAAAAATAATAAAAGCTCTTAATAAGTAGGCTTTTATTTATAAATAGTAAGGGAAGGTCCCTTAGATAACGGATATAGAAGTAGATAAAAGGACGAATCTAATAGTATAAAATTCTATTTTCTTAATACTTAAAAAGAAAAAATACGGTACTGAGTAATTCTAGGGGTAATTAAAAAGGTCCTTTTTATACTACTTAAATTACTTAAATACTAAGATTATATAAGTATTTTATATAAGTAAAAAGTACGGCCTAAATAATTTTTATAAGATTATTCTAAATACTAGGGTATTATAATAGTTAATAAAAAGAAAAGGGTAATTCTAAGCGCTATAAAAAATCGCGCTAGTAATACTTAATACGTTAATAACGGGTATTATAAGAATTAGCTTTGGCCTAAGTAAGGAAATTATTACCCTAAGTATAGTAGAAGTTAAGATGTACTTCGGAATAATAACTTTTTATATTTTACTTATTAATACCCTATTTTTCTTATATTTAAAAAATATAAACTAACTAGGTATTATATTCGATAATACGAGGGATAGAATTTCTAATAGTAAATACTGCGAAATAATTAAACGACGATAGGGGTACGCGTTTATAAAGCTTATTAATAATATAAAGTTAATTAATTATTCAATAAAAAATGAGCTTTAATAACTATACTAGAGGTTTAGTTACTCGTTAGTCGCGAGGCTATATAACTTTTTAAAGTAATTAAGTAATAATAATATCGAAATAGGGGCGCTAGAGTAGTTAACGAAAGTATGTTATTAATACTAAATAAATACGCAGAGCTTACGAAAATTTGAATTTAAATTGCGTAATAAGGTTAATTTTAATTAGGAAATCGTTATTAATATTTTTTATTAAATAGTCGACCGGTCTTATATATAATTAATAAAGCGATATTATTTTAAGTAGGGTAATTCCTATGGGATTTATAAGTAAAGATAGTATAGGTAGCCCTACGAAAAAGCTAGATTAATATATACTAGGGACTGTTAAACAATATTAGGACCGACGCTAATACTAGTTTTAAGTTAGTAAAATTTAAGGAAAATATAATAGCCTACGGTATATAGCTAAAATTAGTGCTTATTAAAGCGTACTATAATATTAAAAAGGTAAAAAGGGCATACTAGTAACTAAAAAGGGCGTTTAGAATTATTAAAAAAGAAAATCCCGATTTTACTAATAAAAAATAGTTTTAAATAGTACTTAAATACTATAACGATACTATAGGGCTTAATAGGCTTATACCGACGCTTTTCATATTTAGAATATATTTAAGAACGACCTTAGCCTGGTTATTATTATTAAATATAAGCTAACGAGCTTAAGTAGTTAAGAAAGTAATATAAGTACTATATAAAGTAGGTATAAAAAAGTAAATTAATAAAGTAATTACTATATACAATAGGCCTAATATAGGGGCTAATTTAGATATATTACTAAATTCGGATATACGAGTATAGCATAAAACTATTTAATAATAAGCTAGGTTATATAAATTAATTTTTATTAATAAGCGTTCTTACGTAGTTATAAGAGATTGCGACTAGCTACTCGAGTTATTAATTACGGTAGTTAGACTATATTATATAGATCTTAACGAGGTAATTTCTAATTTATAAGAGGAAGAAGAGCTAAGAGAAACTATATAACCCGTAGTAAAGGTATAGGAAATTACCCTTAATAAAATCGTTATAGTAATACTAATAAATAACGAGGAAAAAGAGATTACTAAAAGGGTATTAATATTATTAATAAGACGTCGTAAAAATTTATAATAATAAGCTATAGCGTAATAATTTATTACTAATAACGAGGTAATTAATACTTTTTATATAATTAAAAAGAAAGCTAATTTCGAGCTAGTAATTAAACTACGTAAAAAAGGCGTAATTATAATTACTAAAAAGCTATATAAAGAATTAGACCTTATTAAAATAAATACTTTTTATAATCGAGGGGTCTATCGATTTATTTTTTATAACTTAAAAAAGTATATAAATTTCTATATATTTAAATCGTAAATAGTTCGTAAAATTAAAAAAAAAAGAATACCCTAACTATATAAGAAATCTAAGTACGTAATTTAGGGGTACGGTAACGTTAAAAAGGCAACGCTACTTACGTAATCGCTTATAATATAGTGCTATAGCTAACGATTAATAATAGTACTAATAGTATTATTATAGAAAAAGGGATACGAGATTTAGAGCCGTAATATTACCTAGGCCTATACCTAATTAGCTATAGGGCTTATAAGGCAAATCCTAGCCTACTTACTAAAAGAAATAGCTACTAAGTACTTAAAAAGTACGATTATTAAAGTACTTAAGCTACTATATAGGCTCGTAAAATTAGGTACTTATTAGTAAGCTATATATTACGATTTTTATATTAATTAATTATTAATAATTATATTTATATATAATCCGTGCTTATTAATCTCTAAGTACGTAAATAACTAATTTAGAATTATTAGAATATAAATTAATAATATATTAGGCTTATTTAATATTAACTTTATAAAAAAAAAGGATAAGGAGCTTTAAAAAATAGGCTTCGTAATAAAGCTAAAAGAGGTCCTTATAATAAATAACTTATTAGTATTTAATAATAAGATTCTTATAATTAAAAGGGAAATTATTATTTTTTAATAAAAGGGGTAAGATAAGAAAATTAGCTTTGTAAATCCGAACATAATTAATATTAAAAAATAATATAAGGCTAAGCTTATATAAGGGGTATATATTATAAGTATATACTAGCCCGAGGTAATTTTTAATTATACTAAAATAGCGTAGGCTATAGAACTAAGTAAACGAGACGTCGAGGTACTTAATAAGCGGCTTAAGTAGTAATAATTAAATCTCGATTAAGGCCTTATTTATTACCTAATTAACTTTATAATTAATAAGCTCTACGTTTTTATAAATAAGTTATTTGTAAATAATAACGATCTTATTTCGTAATTAGAGTATATTATTATCCTAGTTAACGAGAGTATAAGCGAGAGTAATTTTATAATATAAAATAATATAATCTATTACTTATTAACTAAAAATAAGAGGGTAATACGAAATATACTTATGTTAGAAGTTTATAATATAGTTAATAGCGTTAACTTCGCTTATATAATTTTAATAATATTAAAGAAGATTACTAATTAACTTAACTTTTTACTAATCCTAACGGTTATTTATACTAATTCCTATTTACTATACGAACACTTTATTAAATTAGGGACTACGAAGGAAAAGAGGCTTATAATTAATATTATAGCCCTTAAGTAATTATATAAAAGGCACAAGATCCTCAAAATTCGTTAGATTAATAATAATAATAACCTCGCTAACGTTTTTATAAAAGTAATACTTAATAAGGGGTTAGAGTAATTCGTAAGTAGTAACTAAGTTAATATATAAATAGAGGGATAGGTTATATAAAAAGAGTAGAGAAAAGAAAGAAAGGGAGATGACTTAATAAACGGGCTTAAGGTCGAATTATATTTCTAACTATAATATTAATTAAAATTAATAAAAAAAAGAGAAAGTTAGTATTAGATTAGAAGTTTAATTCGACCTTAGCTTATAATAGCTAGTATAAGGACTAATTACGGCCCCTATTTATAATATTTATAACTTACTTAACTTATAGTTAGAACCTCCCTTTTTTATATACGTAGTATATTAGAATAGTTTAATTAACTTATTTTATTAACCCACGGTTCGAACTAATTAATTAATATCCCTATAATAGGGATACTAATAATAACTAAAAAAGAAGAATTCCTATACTATACGAATAAATAGAGATCTAATTAGAATACTAAGGAAAGTAGGTATATAGAAATTTTAGTAACCCTAATAGCGAATAAATCGACGTAGTATTAGTTTATTTTATAAAAATATATATTTAAAAAGGGCTCGAGGGGTAACCCCTATTTTATGAGATCGCTAACGACCTAGGTAATTAAAAAGACGAGTAGTTCATAAGTACTCATCCGAACGTAATAAAAAGGGTTATTAAATTCCTTTATTATTAAGGTATTTTACTAGCCTAAGTAGTAAGATAAAGAGTTTATAAAACGCTCGCTACTATAGTTATTACTAACGAATTTATATTATAAAATTAGAATTAAGTTAACTAAGTAATAATAAAATATAATAACTTTAATAAGAGGGTAAATTAACTAAAATTTTTATTAAAAACTACTAATAGTAATATACTAGTACCCGCTATAATAAGGACTATAGAAACTATATAAGAAGAGCGGCTACTAACGATCTTACTAATCTTAATAACTAGCTAAATAATATTATTAATATATAGCTTATTACTTATTAATTAGAGAGGTATATAATCGATTTTATAAAGTCGATATAACTACGCTAATATATAAAGGATACGTAAAAAGACCGACTTAATAGTCGCTATTATAAAGTAATTTATCGACCTTACGAAAATCTTTTTTAAAAAGAAATTATACTTAAAAAAGAAATACGAGGTTTTATAAAAAACCCTTATAGTTTTTTATAAGTATTATAAAAAAGTTAGAATCTAAGAATAATTATATTATTTAATAATTAACGTTATACTAATTAGTAAAACTATAGATTATTATTATAAAATAATACGTATTATTAACTAAACCGACTTTCTAAGCATAGTTAACGTAATTCGAAGTTATTTTAAGACCTAAAATAGGAGTCTAGAGCTCTTATCTAAGCTAAGGGTATTATTATTTAGGTCTATAGTTAGAATAATAAAAAGAAAATCGAGGCTAGAGATCCTTAAGGAACTTATTAATTAAATTAATAAACTAGTAAAAACGTAACTAAATAAAGAAACAAATAAATAAAAGGTTAAGTATTTTTATATTATTATATAAAGAGTTCTAGAGATAAAGGTAACTCTATATTAACTACTTAAGTATTATAAGACCCTTTACTTAAGGCTAAGGTCTAGTTTTAATATTAAAATAAGGATACTTTAATAAACGTATTTATAATCGTACGACGGCCCTTATTAATAATATTAAGTCGACTATATATATAAAAATAAGGGGAAAGATACTAAGTATAATAATTATTAAGTTAAAAGAATAAACTTTTTAATTAGCCACTAATTAAAGTTAAATAGGGGTAATAAAAAGAGAAGTATTTTATATATAAAAAGAACGGCTATTAGTTAAGTAATTACTTAGAAAAAGAGCGTATTAAATTATATAAGTAGTATAAAAAGTCGAGAGTAATAAATAGTAAAACTAGCCCTCGTCGATTTAACTAATTCTTTATAATATATAAAGATAGATCTAAAGGTATAATTAGTAGCTTAGAGGATCTATATATAATAAAAAATTCGGAAAATAAAAAAGATCTTACCCCGTATACTAACGAAGTAGATTTTAATAAAACTAACAAGATTAACTACTCCTTTTTTACCCCGTTAACCTCTAAAAAATATATAAGACTAAAGAAATAAAAAATAAATAAAAGCTCTTAATAAATAGGCTTTTATTTATAAATAATAAGGGAAGATCCCTTAAATAATAAATATAAATAAATAAATAAATCTAATAATACCGAACCCTATTTTATTAACGTCTAAAGAAAAGTTAGTACCTCTCTCAATATTTAAAAAAAAAATAAAGTACTAAGTAATTCTAAGGGTACCTAGAGAGGTCCTTTTTATACTCTCTAAATTATTTAAATACTAAGCTCGTATAAGTATTTTACGCTAGTAAATAATACGGCCTAGATATTCTCTAAGGAATTATTTTAAATATAAGAATATTATAATAGTTAATTAAAAATAAGAGATAATTCTACGTACTTTAAAGAATATCCTTAGTTATATTAAATACGTTAATAATAAGTATTATGAGAATTAGTTTTAGCTTAGGTAAAGAAATATACGCCCTAGGTATAGTAAAAGTTAATATATACTTAGGTACGATAGTTTTTTATATCCTACTTATTAATATACTATTTTTATTATACTTAAAGGATATAAACTAATTAAGTATCGTATTTAATAATATAAGAGATAAACTATTAAATAATAAGTAGTTTATATTTATTAAATAATAATAGGGGCATACGTTTATAAAGCTCGAATTAGATATTAAATCTATTAACTATTTTATAAAAGGAGAGCTTAAGTAATTATATAAGCGCTTTAGCTACTTATTAGTTATAAAGCTATATAACTTCTTTTAATAATTAAAAAATAATATAAAAATAGGAGCTTTAAAATACTTAATAAAAATATATTATTAGTACTAAATAAACGCCTAGAGCCCGCGCAGATTTAAGTTTAAATTATATAACGAGCTTAACTTTAATTAGAAAATCGTTATTAATATTTTTTACTTAAATAATTACTTAGTACTATATATTATTAACGAGGCTATATTATTTTAAAAAAAACTAATTTCTTAGGGACCTCCTTACTAAAACTATTTAGTTAATATTAAAAAGAGTATAAATTAATATATACTAAGGGTTACTAAATAGGACTAGGACTAATATAAGTACGAGCTTTAAGTTAGTAAAGTTTAGAAATAATACTACTACGTATAGTATATAATTAAAAGTCGTATTTATTAAAGTATATTTTAGTATTAATAAAATAAAAAGAGCTTATTAATAATTAAAAAGAGCGTTTAAGATTATTTATAATAAGTACCCTAATATTATAAATAAAGAGTATTTTTAAATAGTATTTAAGTATTATAATAATACTATAGGCCCGAAGGGACTAGTTCTAACGCTTCTCGTGTTCGGAGTATACCTAAGGACGATAATAGCCTTATTACTATTACTAAATATAACTTAGCGAGCTTAAGTAATTAATAAGGTAATAAAAATACTCTAAGAAATAAATATAAAGCGCTAGATTAATAAGGTTATTACTACCTATAATAGGCTAAATATAAGCCCTAACTTTAATATATTATTAAATTCGAACATTAGGGTATAAAAAGAAATTACTAAATAATAGTTAAGCTTATATAAATTAATCTCGGTTAACGAACGTTTATATATCGTTATAAGAGACCGAGACTAACTACTTAAAGTATTAATTATAATAATACGACTATACTATACTAATCCTAGCGGGGAGATATTAGCTTAATAAGAAAAAAAAGAGCTAGGGGAATCCCCTTAGTAACATAAGGAGGAGTAAGAGATTATTTTTAATAAAATTATTATAATAAAATAAATAAATAATAATAGTAAAAAAGAGGTAATACTTATACTACTAAGATATATAAAAAGACCTAAATAAAGGGTACTATTTTAATAATTTATTATTAACTATGTTATAATTAGTATATTTTATATAATAAAAAAAAAAGGCCGATTTTGCACTTATAACCTAATTATAAAAAGATAGTATAATTATAATAGCTAGGAAACGTTTTAAAAAATTAGACTTAGTAAAAATAAAGATACTACGCGATCGAGGGGTTTATTAATTTATCTTCTATAGTCTAGTTAAATATACGAATCTACGTATTTTTAAACTACGTATAGTTCGAGAAATAAAGAAAAAGAGCACCCTATAGCTATATAAGAAATCGAGGTACGTTATATAAGAGTATAGTAATATTAAAAAAGCGACGCTACTTATTTAATTATTTATAATTTAACGCTATAGCTAGCGCTTTATAATAGTACTAATAGTATCGACACGGTAAAAAGGATACTAGATCTAGAGTTATAATATTATATAAACGTATACCTAATTAATAACTAGGCTTATAAGGAAGATCCTTGCCTATTTTTTAAAAAAGATAATTAGTAAGTACTTAAAAAGTACGATTATCGAAGTACTTAAGCTATTATACGGCCTTATTAAATTAGGTACTTATTAGTGGGCGACGTACTACGATTTCTATATTAACTAATTATTAATAATTACGTTAATATATAATCCTTACTTCTTAATCTCTATATATATAGATAACCCCTTTAGTATTATTAAGATATAAATAGATAATACCCTAGGTTTATTAAATATCGAGTTTATAAAAAATGATAAGCAGCTCTATAAAGCTAAATTTTTAGCTAAACTAAAAGAGATCCTAATATTAAAATCCCTATTAGCGTTTAATAAAGGAATTTTAATAATTAAGGGGGATAATATAATATTTTAATAAAAGGGGTAAGGTAAGAAGATTACCCTCGTTAACTAAAAATCCCCTAATTATAAAAAGTAATATAGGGCTAAGCTTGTTCGAGGGGTATATATTACGAATATTTATTAGCCCGAGGCTACTTTTAATTACGTTAGAGCTATATAGGTTATAAAGCCTATAGAGAGCGATTTTAATACTCTTAATTAATAACTATAGTAATAACGAGAATACCGTAACTAAGGTTTTATTTATTAACTTATTAAGCTTACCTTAGCGAGGCTCCACGTATTTATTAACGGATTATTTATAAATAATAATAACCTAACTTTATAATTAGAATATATTATTATCCTCGTTAATAAGAAGTTTAATAAGAACGAATTTACGATCTAGGGTAATATTATTTACTATTTATTAATAAAAAATAAGTAAATAATACGTAGCGTACTTATATCTAAAGTTTATAATATAGTTAACGGTATTAACCTTACTTATACGATTTTAATTACGTTTAAAAAGATTATAAATTAACTTAACTTTTTTACGATCCTTACGATTGTTTATACTAATTCGTACTTATTATATAAGTACTTTATTAAACTAAGTACTATAAAAAAAAAGGCTTATAATAAATATTATAGCCCTTAAGTAGTTATATAAACGACGAGAGATCCTTAAGATCTATTAAATTAATAATAATAATAATTTTATTAACGCTTTTATAAAAGTAATACTTAATAAGGGATTAGAGTAATTTGTTAATAAAAAAAAGTAATAGTATAAATAAAAAAATAAGTTATATAAAAAGAGTAAAAAAAAGGGATAAAAAAAGATAACTTAATAAACGGGCCTAAGGTCGAATTAAACCTCTAATTATAATAATAATAATAGTAATAAAAGTAATAATTAAATTAATAAAAAAAGAGAAAGTTAATATCGGATTAAAAGTTTAATTCGACCTCGGTATACGGCTAAGGCTATATAAGGGCTAATAAGGGGCCCTATTTATAATTACTATAGACTACCTAACTTATAGTTAGAACCTCCCTTTTATACCTTACGTAGTATATTAGAATAGTTTAATTAACCTACTTCGTTAACCCACGGTTCGAACTAATCGACTAATATCCCTATAATAGGGATACTAACAGTATATCACCTTATACCCAGTGCCACCCAAAACGCCATACCCGTTTGTTAGAGATCCTATTACCAACGAAGGCATTTTTGTTCGAAGACTGGTGAAGAGCTCTCCTCCTCCAGGATCCTTTGTCCGATGCAACGTTGAAACCTTAACTATGGAGTCTTATCTCGCCGCCTGGGGACGGGCCACTGGGCTCGCGCCTGAGGAGGGCTCAACCGCCGCCGTGCAGATTTCTCCCCAAAGCTATGTTGAACTGTGGGGTGCTATGGCTCAAGAGCAGCTTTCGCAATGGCAATTCTTTCAATGGATTCAGGATCACTATCCCCCGACGTGGGAAGGAGTCACCATCGTGGAGGGGATGGATCTATTGACTGAGGAGGACAAGAAGGAACTTTTTAGCGTTGAGGAGTCTCTGAAGCGGTACGACTGGAGTGCGTTTGAGAAGAAGCCGACGGCCAAGGCTGTCACCGGCCGGTTCTCGACTTGAGGAAGTCAGGGTAGGGTTCCCGCAAGATCCAGGAAGTTGATTTGCCTTATTCAGTACCATGAAGCCGTGGCTAGCTCTTATCTGAATAATGTCTCAAGCGCATTTGTCTGTAGCGCACATGGGACATTGTTTTGTAAAGCAACTATAGGCTCACAATATGTTATGGAACACCTAAACTGGTACGGGCCACCGGAAGTGTGGACATTAAGGTCCATGTGCAGACACTTGGCGCGCTCTGCGTCATGCAGACCTTCACCCGGCAGATATCTGCCAGTGCCTCATTTGTTTGTTTCTCAGTCGTGATTCTGCTCGCAAGGGTGGGACGAAAAGAGCTTGGGAAACTGCATAGTGATATTGGTGGTGCAGATTATCTAGGGGCAGCGCACATACCCATTCAGATCAATCAAACAAATAAGTCAAACAAACAGTCAAATATAGGAATTTCGGCAAGTCAAACAATCAAATATTCTAGCCCGTATATTTAATATATTTAATTAAATTTAGAATCTAAGGGTGGGCCCGAATATACTAATAATATACTAAAAAAATACGGAAAAAAGGGGCCGCCCAGACCCGAATTCGAACACCGGACCTCCGGAATTAAAGTAGATCTATTTATAAAAATTCTACGCCTCTAGTATAAAGTCTACTATACTATTTATACCTCTAAGTAATAGCTCTATTAAAACTAGTTAAATTAATTAAATATTTATTATATAAGTTAAATAATTAAAAATAGCGCGAGAAATTAGCTAAATAATTAAATACGAACCTCATATTTGATTTGTTTATATAGGTATAAGCGTTGTCTAGGGGAACGAGTCGGTATATTTGAGTATTTGAAAAGATTGCAAGCCCCATAGTGTGAGGCATAAATTTATCAGGGTACTATAACTGTTGCTATTGGCCTGATAGTTTTTGAAACACTTGGTGGTCAAACTTGCTGTTATTTTTGGAGCTATTATCAAGTGGTCTATATGTAATAAACATAAGTCTACCTTAGCAGAGAGGTCGCGGCGAAGTTAGATATTGATCCAGGACGATCATCTAGGTAGTATATAGGTCAATGATAGGAGATGAAAATATGGTCTTGTAACTCAGAGATTGCATCGAATTGCAAAAATGATTTCGCCCGGACTTGAACCGGAGACCTTCAGTGTGTTAGACTGACGTGATAACCAACTACACCACGAAACCTTGGAGGTTAGAAGCGCCTATGATGAGCATAGAGTCTGAGGGACTCTAATTTCTCTCTGGCTAGGGCTCTCCTTTTTCTTTCGCGTCTCCCTCTTTCTTCAGGTCCTCCCTTTTTCTCTCTTATTTTCTTTTCTGACTTGTCGTCGTCGGTTTTTTTGCCTCAATCCAAGGTAACATGGTGTCTAAAGATTCAATTCGAGATTGCTTTGCGATTTGAAGTTGCAAGACATTTTGCGCAATGTGAGAAGACGTTAATACTATTCAGGTTATCAGCAACGCGAGATCCCCGCTAGAGGGAGAAAAAACAAAAGTCTCTCGCCCCCGGCATCCCCGCGCACCGCATGGCGCAAGATCCTGGAACCCAGTCAGGCGATGCGCCAGGCCAGTGATGGCGTGCAGTCACTCCACTGGTACGGCTTGGCTGTCGTTCGCTGGTTGAGAAATCATGCATTCTAGATTTCGTGGCGTCAAATTGTATCTCGTGCTATGATGCTTCGGAAGAAGAGTTATCTCATACCGTTTTCCATCAATCCCACCTTTACACTTGACCTTAACTAAAGAGCATGTCCAAAAAGCTTGATGCGCAAGCTAGCGCTGGCTTTGTATCGCAACCGAGGCAGCTTTCGAGTTCTCCGCCGGCCTTCCGATTGTCGGCCCGCAATGGAACGGGGCCGTTTTCCAGTTCAAGCTGGAGACCCCGGACAACCCAGAAGGCCGAAATCAGCGCACCTTGTCCTTCTTGGTTGCTGGGCCGGGCAACCTTTCTGGTCCAGCTTGGTCTGGTATGGTTCGGAAAGGTGAGCTGCTTTATGCAGCCTAGAGGATCACGCTACACTGGCGCTTGTCGGGCTTGTCAAAGAGAAAAGGAGGTAAAAAATTGTTGGACATTTTACATAACGGTGGAATTATCGACCGAGGTGGGGTGTCAATGTCCCGAAGAGTGACACTGCGTCTGAAGCTGTATGAAGCTGCTGCATTGCATGAGTCTTCAAGGCCATGTTTACTCGAGGGACTATCGTTGTATTTGCGCCTTGTCCAGTGCTGACCGAAGATCGACTTCAATTCAAGATTGCCAAACTCCAAGCTGGGCTCTTTTGATTTTATTATTGGTGAGACATTCGAGGCAAAGCTCTTCCAGTATTCTTCAGTCAGGGATCGCCAAACGAGGGGCAGTTGCGGGGTAGCAGCTTGAGGCAGCACACGCGCACCACTTCCAGCGCAGCAAAGTTGAGAGAGCACCCGCAAAAACACCAAAGCTCCATCGCGGGGATATTACGGCGCATCGTCAAACCACCGGCCTTGTCCCACCCAACCCCCCCATCCAAATAGAAACCCGCCCCCAAAACGTCACAAGCCATCACCATCACACTCTTCTTTCTTCTCTTCTTTTCTTCTACTCTTTCGCCAGTTCGGATCATCTTGTTCAACATCGTCTCTTCGGCAGCAAAGATACCCAATCCGCATTCGATCTCGAGCGAAACACACGTTCGCCCGCTATGGCCGGTCCCGTTCCCACCGCGAGCGCCCTCGCCGACATCTACACAGATGATGCCCTCCCCATTCAGACCAAGCGCTGGTCGTCTCTGCTCTCACAGTTCGAGTCCGAGTACGGTCACCCGGCCTCTATCGTCGCCCGCTCCCCCGGCCGCGTGAACATTATCGGCGAGCACATCGACTACTCCCTCTACTCCGTCCTCCCTATGGCAATCACCGCCGATGCCATCCTCGCCTTCTCCGTCACCGACACTCCCGCTGACTCCGACACCTTCACCCTCCGCGTCGCAAACGCCCAGTCCGACAAGTACCCCTCCCGCACCTTTGAAGTCCCCATCGGCGCCAATGTTCCTATCGACTCCAAGGTCCACGAGTGGTCCAACTACTTCAAGAGCGGCTTGAGTGGCGCCCTGGAGCTGCTGCGTCGGAAGCATGGCAAGGACTTCAGACCCAAGGGTATGAAGATCCTCATGGACGGTAACGTCCCCGTTGGCGGTGGTCTCAGCTCTAGTGCTGCTTTCGTTAGTGCCTCGGCATTGGCTGTCATGCTTGCCAACGGCGAGAAGACTGTTGACAAGACCGAGCTCACTGAGCTTGCCATCGTCAGTGAGCGTGCCGTTGGTGTCAACTCTGGTGGGTGAGTCGTCCCTTTTAACCCCTTCATTAACCCGTCTTCGATCTAACAACCCACCCATCCAGCATGGACCAGTCCGCCTCCGTCTTCTCCCAACGCGGTTCTGCTCTCTTCGTGTCCTTCAGCCCCTCTCTGACCGCTCGCCCCGTCTTCTTCCCGACAACCAACCCGGAATTCTCCTTCCTCATCGCCCAGTCCTTCGTCACCTCCAACAAGCAGGTCACCGGCCCCATCCACTACAATCTCCGCGTCGTCGAGTGCAGCATGGCAGGCGCCTTCCTCAACGCAGCCCTCAACCCGGCCGGCACAAAGCTCCCCGCCGACGCTTCTCCGCTCGGTATCTCTCTCCACGGCTTTCACGAAGCCTACTTCGCCAACAACAAGCTCCCGCACGCCGAGAGCGCATCAGCAGAGGAGGCCGCAGAGGCACAGCTCCGCGTGCTCATCGACGTCACCAAGAAGGCCCTTACCAGCACCGAGGGCTACACCCGCGAGGAGATTGCCAAGGTCCTGGGCGTCTCCGTCCCCGAGCTTGAGCAGATCTTCATGTCCAAGCTCTCCGTCCGCGCCGACCGCTTCAAGCTCCGCCAGCGCGCCCTGCACGTTTTCGAGGAGGCTCTCCGCGTACTCCAGTTCATGAAGGTTCTGGAGCAAGAGGCACCCAAGGACACCTCTGACACCACGTCTTACAACAAGCGCCTCGGTGAATTGCTTAACGCCACACAAGACTCGTGCCGCGATTTGTACGAATGCAGTGCTCCTGAGATTAACGAGCTCTGCCGCATTGCACGCGAGAACGGCTCGTATGGTAGCAGACTTACTGGCGCTGGATGGGGTGGGTGTACCGTGCACATGGTGCCTGCTGACAAGGTTGCTGCTGTCAAGGAGGCGTGGGAGAGGGAGTACTACTTGAAGCGCGAGCTTACTGAGGAGCAGAAGGAGGGTGCTGTTGTCGTGAGTCGGCCAGGCAGTGGAAGTGCAGTGTATCTCCTCAAGAACGGAGGCTTATGAACGCCAAAGTTGTTGAGACGAGACGGAGAACGACGGGGGTCTTTGGAGGCCAACTCAGTACATATGCCGTGACACACAAACACTTTTTAAAACCCTTGGCAACAAGCTATTTTGTCACTTTGACTTTGTCACCACATTTCATTTTCGCTGTTCTGTCTGGTTGCAAACGGCCGCTGCAGCCCCGGATGTGTGATTGACAATATTACGAACCGGTCTGATAGAACTGTGCCGTTCCGTCTTGGCTCTCTATGTACCTATTGAACATCAGAGGCGCTCTCGGTGACAACTTGGTCAAGCCACTACTAGAAAGAAAACTGCCATTGGCTATGGTTTTCCTTCTTAGACGCAGTTGAGATGTCAAGATCTTGGGAGGCTTAAGCCGTCTGGCGTCACCGTATCTGTCCTATTTGCAAGCAATCCCCGTACCCCCTAGCCACCACCACTGAAAACTGTGCTATTCCCAAGCTAATTTTGCCCTGAGTGGGATGTGATTGGATATGACAACTTTTCAGGCGTCTCAGCCTGCATGTGTAGTGTAAGGCGTTGGCGCGCAGCCGTGAGCGGAAAGTGATGGTCAATACAGCTGACACCCCGGCCGTTTGGCTCAGGCTATAGGCTTCCTCGAAAGAGATGTAGCCACCAAGTTATGCTGTACGAGTAAGTCACAGAGGGGACTAGGTACCTGTACAGGAAGTACTTAAGAAAGGCGGCATGTGTCAATGAGTCAATGTCTTGCTGAACGTATGTTTCGTCTTCTAAAGACAGACTTTGCTCGCGAGCCGACCAATCTTCTCTGCCGTGACTGAAAAAAAGGAACCTCGTGTTCACGGAACTACATACTTGTGCGCTTACAGTTCGAATACATGGGTTCGAATGCATGGTAAATAAGGTGATGGAACTCTTCAGATCTCGCTTTGCGATGTATCAAAAACCGCACGAAGAAATGTACTTAAAAACGTATGAACTTGACTGAAGTATCACCTCTATTTGTTCCATGTATCTGAAAGCACGTGTCTGAATAAGTAAGAAGAGGCGAAAGCATTTCGCAAATATGAGCAAAAGCAGCCTGTAGGTGCTTGCGTGTCCTTAGGCGAAGAGTAAGGTATTATCTGTTACACGGTGAAAACAGGGTTTCTTCTCGGGAACTCGCATGGACAGCGCTCTGCTCCTCTCCGCTTCTCTACTCTCCCTGTATTATGTACATGTAAGATACTCGTCTAGGTAATGTGTCACATTGAACAGTAAGCTCGTACCTAACACATCCAACAAGACAGCTTGCTGACTAGAGGCTATTTTTGACAGAAGTCACGACAGCCTGCTGCTTTGGCTTGCGGAGCCTGCTGGTGTGCCTCATTGTATGTTACACCTGATTCGCTAATAGTCCGAGAAAATTGAGGGGTTGTCAGAAAGGGAGGGTGTGATGAACACTCGAATTCCGCATATGCACCAAAATACATCGGCGAAGCCGATCAACGCAGTCGAGCATGTCTCACTTGGAGAAGAGAATAACAGCTAGCCTATTAAATGAATAAGAACTAGGCATTGGGATGAGGTTTTCCTGTGCTGTAAAATCTGAAAAGCCGCCTGCCTTCCCTTTTCAAGTTCGCAATTTTGCGAACAAGTCATCTCCTGAGAGACACACACGGAACATGGTTGAATCGAACGGCGTCAGGAGAATCGTGGTTTGCGTTGACGGAACATGGTACAATGAGGATGGAAGAGAAGGTGAGCATGTCCAAATGACTTGAGTTCTCAGCAACTGACCCCTACTCTTCTCAAGGCAATGGCTATGGAAACAATAGCAATGTCTTCCGCATCTACGCCTCGATCAAGAGAGGGAAGACGACTGATGGGCGAGGCAACAAGATCACGCAGGTACATTCATTTGTTATGCTCGGGGATCTCTCAGGTGGGCTGCTAATGACAACGGCATCGTTAGATTGTAAGGTACTTTCAAGGTATCGGTGTCGACAAGAAGCCCCTGGATACATGGAATGACGGCATCACTGGTGTGGGCTGTGGGGAGCAGATCAGAGAAGTATATGATGTGAATAATTCTATGACTATGTCGTCTTATTGACCTAGGGTTATTCTGATTGCTTTTAGTTTTGCTGCAAAGAGATGAAGTCCGAAGACGACGAAGTGTGGTTGTTTGGCTTTAGCCGCGGGGCTTGTACGCACCTGTCATCCTCAGACCCTTAGGGCATGACCTGATTCGATATGCTAGATGTCGTTCGAGCCGTTGCTGCCCTTCTTCATAAGTACACATTGAAAGCAGTCGACGGACTACCCGATGGCACGGATAAGTCCAAGTGGGACAACTTGAAGCGTCTTGCGGGACTGAAGCGGGACGAACGGCGTACGATGGGCGGACAGGAATACCGATTCACGTGAGTAGCTGGTCCCGGAACACACACTACGAAACTGGAAAAGTTATCTGATCATGTTTTGTGCAGTCTGGAACATACTCGACCGCCTCCGAAGATCAAGTTTATAGGTCTCTTTGATACAGTTAGGATGGTCATCGCTCAGGACAAGTTCTACGAAACCGTAGGAATCGATGTGAGCTTTGCCCAACATGTTCGACATGCAGTCGCTCTCAACGAGGAGAGGAAAATGTTCTCTCTGCTACCACTGATCACAAACGAGAGGGCCATGACTGGAAGAGAACAGGACTCACACTTACAAGCCTGGTTTGTTGGTGCGCACGCAGACATGGGCGGTGGAGCCGAGCACGATGGTCTGTCTCTCTACCCTCTTCAGTGGATTCTCATTGAGAGCCAAGGAAAGGGATTGATCCTGGAGCACAACCCCGAGGGTCGCCTCAAAGGTCTGATCGAAAACCCTCTGAAGCTAGCGTTTCCAGACCCGCCGCCGCTGCTATCGGTTGAGGGCGTTGAGGCATACGTTCCCGACGTAGACCCCGTTAAGGACGAGCCTTGGACGTTCAAGTACTCGAATGGGATCGAAATCTCTATGCATGACCTTCGCGAATCCCATCGTCATGGCAATCTACAGAGAATTCCAATGCGAAAACTTCGAAAGCCAAATAGCTCAGAACGGAGTTGGCAGCAGGTTGCAGGGAAAAAGCTTTTGCCCCCCCACTGGGTCAATATCAATTCAGGTCTCCTCTCTGGCTTGAGGCTGGGGAAACGGGACATCTTTGAAGCCGATGACTTCGGAACGCTTCGGGGATACAGTAGTTTTTGTGAGTACTTGGTTCTCAAATCTTCTTCCACGGCTGTCTATGAATGGCTCTGAAGATCTTTCAATGCAGCGCGCAACGGGACGGTCGTGCATCCATCGGTATACTTTCTTTTGGACACCTATCCTACTCTTGGAATTCAGCAAGCTCTGAAGGGTTTGCGGGATCATCTGGACGATTACAGAGAAAAAGCTAGCTTGTCGCACTTCCGGAATAATGCGCAAGTGACACTGGACCCATGGATCAGGGAAGTTCTCCCAGATTTCACAAGCTGTCGAATCTTAATTTGCGGCAATGCGGGCGTCGGCAAGTCAACGTTACTGAATCGTGTCTTTGGAATAGAAATGGTGAGCAGCAACATACCTCTTTCGACCATGTCTTTAACTCATTCATTTCGTCATCCCTAGACCAATGTCAATCATGCTGAGAGAGGCAAGCATGACATTAAAGTGGGCTTTGAGTCGGATCAGCATCCTGGCATCATCATTCACGACTCTGAAGGCTTTCAGACAGGCGACACTAAGGAGGTTGATGAACTGAAGAAGTTCCTCAAGGCTAGGGCTAATAATGTCAAGGTCGAAGACAACCTTCATGCCATATGGTAAGGCGTAATTCCCCTAGGAATTGGGCATCTTCTACGGGTCTAAGTCTTAGCATTCTTTCTACAGGCTTTGCATCGACACAGACACCGATCGTCCAGTACAAGCAGCCTTAGCAAAAGTCTTGGAACTGGCTACGAAGTACATGCCCTTGACTCCGATCGTAATCGTGGGAACCAAGAAGGATAAGCATCTCTTGCTATGTCAGAATCGAGCAGGGGGTGTATCGCAAACCGAAGAAGCCATCATTCTAAGCAGGAAGAAGCTATTCGAAGAGAGATTCGAGATCGAGCCAGATACCTCCACGTTCTGGCCTCCAATGGATGTGAAGTTCTGCTTCGTCTCCCGTGGTATGTTTAGTAAAACCACACCCCGAACGCATAAGCTCTTGGATCTGTTT
The DNA here is from genome assembly GCA_030869315.1 of Colletotrichum cuscutae. Classification (NCBI taxonomy): domain Eukaryota; kingdom Fungi; phylum Ascomycota; class Sordariomycetes; order Glomerellales; family Glomerellaceae; genus Colletotrichum; species Colletotrichum cuscutae. Next base: position 108,224 of record MPDP01000073.1, read on the forward strand.
GCTTCTGATAGTCTAACTTCTGTAGATGATCAAGTATCCATCAAGAACCTGATACACTTGACAATGAGATCTCTCGAACATACTGCCATATCTGAGGCAATGTGTGCTGCTCAGGTCTCGGACATTGAGGCAAAAGTAGCTTTGGCCGTCAGAAAGACGCTACGCATACTCAAGTCGGTCGTCGTAGCAGCGTCAGCGGGATTTGGGACAGGGGTCGTATCGGCAGTCACAACGCCAACTATTTCCCGCGTTCTCTGTCGCGAGATTGCGCAGGGTTGTTTCGGCCTACCGAAAAGGGTTATCGAAGACATGGATGAGATACTGGCAAAAGTAGTGTGGAGAAACCTAGCGCCTTTTATGGCTCAGGCCGTTGGGCAGTCCATCTTCGTCTGCGGTGGCGCCGTTTGCCTGACTTTGTTTACACTTGTTGGCGGCATACCCCTCGCAGCTGGGGCACTGCTGTTCGAAGCGCCGGCAGCCGCGCGGATGCTTCTTAAATGCGCATGCGATTTGATACTTGTCCTCGAAAGCGCGTATAGAAGTGGTGGAAAGACGATGAGTAGCAAAAGAGTCGAGCAGGCAGCCACGACTTATGCGAAAAGCAATTTCACGGTCATCAGAAACGGTGTCTCGGTCACCAAGTCTCGAAGGGGCGCAGTTCATCAAGCTGTCAACGATATAGTCCCCATGTTTTCAGCTCTGGCTATCAAAGCGTTTCTAAGTGAGTCGACGGAGAAGCTCCAGCGTGGTCTTCAAGATATTCTCGTGCGACACAGGCTGGACGAAGTCTTGAGTAAAGTTTCTGATTCAGACAGCGACGAAGACCGAGGGAATATTATAGGTATTCCTGAGGACGAGGATGACATGAGGGAGTTCAAGCGCGGCCTTTAGTTGACGGAGAAACATTTGTAGCTGGATTTCTGGTATATTTGACAAGGACGGGACCTTCTTCGGGATCGTGTGGACTCACTACCGCTCTCTTAATTTGTAAATGCCCAGTTCAGGTTCAGGATTAATAATGGGTACACATTTACGTCTAATCATAAGTACCAGGGCGGATCTAACCCACTCTTCAGGCAACCAGAATGTTAGGTCTGTTACACGCCTGAGCTAAACATTTCCCACAAACCCAAGAAAATCACTTGTAAGTAGGCCATTGGGCCTCTAGATTAGTCTCACCGTTTTGCGCCCAGAGCCTGATCGTGCGTGGGTATTGTGCAATCTTGCCGGAACATACGGCTGGGAGTATGGTCAAGACTGCCGTTACGCAGAGCCCATCAACAGGGGACTTCGTATTCTTGCTGAAGGTGCTATCTAAGATACAGCGGACCCTTGGTCGATGTTCCTCAGCTGAAGCTAGCACTGAAGTTTTGAGACGTGTTGTCGATCTATCCCTCATCAATGAAGGAGCCCACACCATCAGCCAGAATCGTCATTCGATAATGATGGTCATCGACCCAACTTATTTTGAGTTTGACAAACATTCAAGATATCTAATAGGCGTTGTTGAACTGCCGCAGATAGATGTTTATCGTCATCTTCGCGGACCTTCTGTACTAGCTCAACGAATCGGCAGATCGGCAACGAAGCTTAGCCAAAGCTTGAACCGTACCCCAGACACCACCCGTGTCCCAGAACCCCCTCCTTCCTGTTCGGGCAGGAGACTCCCCTTCACTCCCGCGTCTTATCAATCACACGAGCGACGGAATTATTGAGGATTCGGATTTTCGGCTAACACCAGATGGGTGCTTGTAGTGGAACAACCAACATCCCCATCTGGCGGAACAGTGATCGCGAACTCTTGTGGCCGAATGCGCCTCGAAGACAGATATAAGAGCACGGTGTCTAATCGGCAAATCGTAGACCGTCACTTCGGTTCTACAACCATTGCAAGAACTGGAGACACGCACGACTTCACCATCCTATCACCCACCCCTTACGCTCATTATGAAGTCCATGGCCGCTATCGCATCAGCGGCGGGTCTGATTTGCTCTGCTGCGGCCGCATCCCGTGCACCCCTTCCGTTCAACATCACCGAAGTTGACCTGTCGTCCCTGCAGAAACGCAACGTCGACAGCGAGCCCTTGGAGGTGTCCCCTCACGTTCTCGAACTAAACTGAGTCGTTGGTGCCTCCCCGGCTCAGACATGGATTCAGTCCATTCGGAACGGGCCTGGCTCGAACGGCATGTACAAGACAGGCCGTGTCACAAACTTGACCGACTTGAACGGCTACGAGTAATTATATCGCCAGCATCCTCTTCGGTGATGAGACTCTTCAAGTGATCGTCGACTCGGGATCAAGTGACACATGGGCTGTCCAGAAGGACTTTATCTGCCAAGACTCTAACGGCAACAGGTTGAACGACGTGAGTAACGAATACCATAAACAGGGGAGAAGTTTGCTTTAGGTGGAGCTGACCCGCAAACGTCACGAGCAGACCTCATTGTGCAACTTCGGGCACACGTACAACGGTACGTTCCAGCATGGCTCCATTCCTGGTGTTCACTTCAACATCACCTACGGTGACGGTGAATTTGCCACAGGCCTCATGGGCTATCAGGACATCACCCTTGCCGGTCTCGAGGTGCCGCACCAAGAAGTTGCCTTGGCCAACAAGACTTACTGGAACGGCGACAACGTCGCTAGTGGCTTGCTCGGCCTCGCCTATGACTTGCTCACCAGCGAGTACGACGATGCGACCGGCAAATCCGTCTACTATGACTCCATCTTCACGACCATGTCCAAGAAGGGCATCGTCAAGCCCGACCTCTTTAGCATGGCCATGGACAGCAAGTCTCAAGTCGGTCAGTTGGCTTTTGGCGGATTGCCTCCTGTCGAGACCAAGGGCAAGTTTATCAGCACGCCTATTCGAATGGTGAGTGGTTCAAGACTATGCACGCGCCAGTGTGAAATCCGTCTGCTTCAAAGGCGGGAAGCTAACATGAAACCAGGTCGCTCTCTTGTCTCACAGACCCGAGGCGAAGACCGAGTACTCTTTCTACACTATCCTCCCTGACGGATACGTTATCAAGAACGTGACCATGGCCCCTACTTCCAATCAGACCCTGGCTGCAAGCAAGTGGAATACCGCAGTCTCTAAGCCTGCCGGGTTCTACAACAGTACAACTCCGACGATTGTTGACAGTGGCACGACTTTGATGTATGTGCCGTCTGGTACGTAGAATTGAAATCCTTTAACAATATTTAGGAAGTAGCATGAAGCGCTCGGCTTACTGATGTGTCCAGATATCTCCGATGCATTCGCAGCTGGAGTACCCAACTCCTTCTACGACATCTTTTCTGGCGCATATTATGCGCCTTGCGACGCTACGGTGCCAGACTTTGGTATTGTGATCAGCGAATATACCTTCTACGCGGACAAGGCCGATTTGATCCAGAGTAACGACCCAATTGATAATGGTGATGGTACCTTTGTCTGTCTGCTGGGTGTCACCGACGGCGGCGAGGGCCCTTACATCTTGGGTGACACCATGATGAACAGCCTCGTGACTGTGTTCGATGTTGGCGCTGGCATGATGCGGTTCGCCAGCCGTAAATGAGCTCGCTTGGGTAGATCGGGACATACGACCTGTCGAGCCGAGACTGCTACGATTCGTGGATGAATTTGTTTTAGCTTCGAGGTAGGAAGTGCGGCTAGTGTAGTTGTAATGGACAAGTATTACTGTGAACGCTCGTATATTAAGTGCGAAAATATACGCAACTTTTGTTCTCCGACGACGGAGCGCTATGCAGGACGTGTTGACGTGTTTGTACTAGTAGTTGTTATGTTCCTTGTTTCGATGGTCATTTTACTTATGGAAGCATCGTACCTCGATACTGATTACTGAAGAAAGCAAGTTCAATATTTGCTGCTACAGATATGCACTAGCATAGGGTGAAGTAATAGCAAGATTCAGCGGAGTCTTCCATTCCATGGGGAATGATATTTCAGCTTTCTCGTTAACAAGGCTAGGATTTGGTGAAAAATGTGGCGGCAATTAGAGTTGATTGTTGTGAAAGCCCGCAGACATTGCGAGAGTTTTATTTACAAGAACCGAATGCATAAGCTCTAAGTCTAAGCACATCCAGGGAAACCGCTTCCAGTTCCCGCACCCTGTCTGTCGCAGCAGTTCTGGTAGGTCTATGGCCTCGTTAGTAAATACGTAACGCCACTTGGGAAAGCCATTGTTGTTGAAGACTGAAAATTGACGTACTGCGGTATCAGGACCATTGTAGTTGCAGCAAAGGAACCACAGCCCCCAGACAAGCTCGTGGGGGAATTTGCCGCTGTAGGCCACGCATGCAGGGAATTGGCGCTCAACGACTGACGGGGCAGCGCTCGTGCCCGCGATGAGGGGAAGCACAACGGCGACGATTGAGAACTTCACGTTTAAGATTTGGAACTTGAGAAGACTTAATAGAGTGATTGAGGTTGGGTTGAGTGAGTTGATGGAATGGTTGATGATGAGAAAGGCTATCTAGAAGACTGGGAATATGGTCGTGTTATAAAAGAATCGGTACATACAGTAGGGTGCCAAAAGTTCGTGTACGCCCTCCCAGTGCGCCACCTATAGCCCACTAACTACGTCTCTTTATTACTATAAATATCTTTCCAACTTAGGTATAAATAATATAATTTAGAAATTTTATAAAATACTTAAGTATATAAAGTATATAAAGCTATTTTTTATATATTTTAAAATACGTTATACTAGGACTTTATAATAAAGTATAAAAGTAGAATATAAAACAAAAAAGAATTTACTGGGAAGTACAGTGCTATTCGCACTTAAAAGGCCCTATAATCCACTATAATAAAAATCTCTCAAAACCTATTTTCTAAAACATTTATTTAACGCTTTGATAGTTAAGTAAAATATAATACAACTTATATATATATATTAATATAATAGCTAATTAGTTATATAGTTATTTTTGATTTCTTTTTCTTATTATATTTAGATTTCTATTCGCTGTTGAAAAGTAGTACTTTCGCGGGATACTGTGCGCTGCACACGAACTTTTAGCACCCCACTGTAGCCTGAGTTGTCTTGGCCCAGGGGTTGGATCATTCCGGATGAACACTGTAAAGGTGAGAAGTTGGGCGGTAGTCCACTTGCCCGCACACCCCTCGAATCATTTCACGCGGTCACATTGGTTCGATTCGGTGGTTCTTTTAGGTTTGCCAACTTTCCTATTATTGTCTATCAAAGGAGGAAATCCCACATAACTTTCTGGTTGCTTCTCACTTTAATTGCGTTGTCAGAAGCCAAGATAGTATCGATGTGGCTAAGCGAAGGGTTGATCCTTGCACAGCCTGACAGGTCACGAATGACAAACGATCAGCGTCTAGGTGACACTCTTGGCCTCGGCCATCCCACCCGCGCGTAGAGTAACGTGAGGTCGAAAATCTTATGACTCCTACTTAGTCTGGATCTCTTCATCTAATTGAAAGTTGTAATAGATCACAGAGCCTCTGGTTCGAGGTTTGTAATCATACGGCGGAAAGATGTAGCCCTGCCACTACTACGTGCTAGAAGTCGCATCAGTGAGGGCCAGCTATCGGATTAGAAGTCCAATTCGACCTCGGCATACAGCCGAGGCTACGCAGGGGCTAACGAGGGGCCCTATTTACAATTACTATAGACTACTTAACCTATAGTTAAAACCTCCTTTTTATACCTTACGTAATATATTAAAATAGTTTAATTAACCTACTTTATTAACTTATAATTCGAACTAATTAACTAATATCCTTATAATAAGGATACTAATACTAATTAGTAATTAATTTTTATTATTATAAATTAGTAAAGTATTTAGTATAAAAAAGATAACTTTTTTAAATAGAACGTAATAAGAGAATCGTACTACTTAATTTTATATAGTGGTTTTTTTCGGCTTTATAAGCACAAAAGATCGACCTTAACGGGATTACGTTTTTAAAGGAAATTATATAATATAGTATACTTTTTAACTATATAATACGTATAATATACCCTAAGTACGTACTTAACGTAATATAGTGATTTTAATACGAAAACCGCTATTTAATTAGGGATAAGTAAGCTGCTCTCTTTAGTAGTAGCGCTAGCTAAAAAGGTTAATAATAAAGGTTAGCCGTAATAGTTAGCTATAATAATTAGCTATAATAGTTAAAAGCGGCCCTTAACCGCAGAGGTTCTAAACTTTAATAACGACGTAGAGGTTTTTAGAGAAAGGGCTAAAAGGGCTAATATTTAGCAAAGCTCATAAAGATTCTTTTTATCCTTATCGCTTTTAATATCGCCCAAAGCTCTATTTAAACTAAATAAATTTACTAAATAAGCTTATTAAATAAACCTATTAAACGTACTTATTAATATATAAACTACTACTTAGATAACTAGTTATATAACTAGTTAAGAGATTAGCTAATTAAAATACTACCTTATTAAAAACCTACTCTACTAAAGATGCCCTTTAATAGGTCCCCCCCTCTAGGGCTCGATAGATTAGGCCCCCTCGACGCCCTAGCTATTATAACTAACGTAAGTACGCTTAAGGAGTAGTATAATACTTTTTAATAATACGGAATCTAGCTAAGTAATAATACGAACGTTATAAATAGCCGGGCTAATATAAATATTAAAATCTAATATATTAATACTAACTTAAAAATTATATTTTATAAAGCTAAAAATCCCTTTAATATAAGCTATATTATAAATATAAAAGAATATATAAAGGGTCCCTTAATTCTTAATAAAAAGGAGTATATAATACGAGATCTAGTTACTTATGTAGGCTAGTACTAGGAGGTCTTATGTACGTTAGAGTAGGTATAGCTCGCCCTCTAAACGGGTAGTAAAAGGTCGGGAGCTATTTTAATTAGTAGTTAGGTATAGAGCGTAATATACCTAGTTTTCTTTAATACGTAATACACGGTACGGCCCCGGCGGATTGCTCCGTCGGGGGGGACTAATATCCCTATAATAAGGATACTAATAACTATATTAGTTGGAGCTACAACCTTGCGGCTCTTATATACTCTAGCTTCGCCTCACTTACCTCAAAGGTAATTCGAGAAGAACGAGATTGTAACCCAATATACAATCTACATCCCACCGGGTTGAGAAAATAAAAAGCTTAAAGAGATTATAGCATCCAACATTCACCGCCTCCACGAGACCCGAGTAGGTCGGAGAAATCGGGTCAATGCCACTTTATAGTCCGTGGATCTCAAAATCCGAGCAATTGTGCTGATTGAAATTGCAGAAAAGTGTTTCGAGGCCATAGGTAGACTAAGAGGTCAGTGGGACCTTGAAGAAAAGCTAGAATGGGTCTTTGCCTTTTGGCGTTGATGCACAATTCTCAACTCTCATGAGAGGCTGGCATGCCTTCTGCCATGCTAATATTATCATGTTTCTTCTAAGCCCTTGTACTGATCAAAATTATCGTTTTATCATCTAGGAACCATTCATCTTCCGTGGTCGGGCAGTTACTTCTAAAGTGGATTCAAACCCGATCATTACCGGCGCCTGCAGGCTGCAGTATGGCCGTCTCTGCTAGTATCGTCTTTGATCAGCACTATTGGAGTAAGACTAGAGGATATTCCAAACAAGAGGGAGTCTACTCACCTCCAGCGTACATGAAGTTAAATTTTGTGGCGTTCCGCAGAGTCGGGAGTGGCGACAAGACTAAGGCAGCCAATAGTAGTCCGTTAAGATCTCATGGCACATGTACGAATCAGCAGAAAGAACGTGGTAATTTTCGGTGAGAAGTCATACTCTTATTCGAAGTGATTCGTCGGTTTCATAGAAAAGCAACATCACATTTCTGATACAACAATGTCTTCAACTACGAGTCTTGTTCGCTACTCCACGACGTGGTCTTCTGAAGTCTTCCCAACTTCACCTAAGTAGTGTAGTACCAGATCAGGAGACAATTTCAACTCCAGCGCCAACTACATCGAACTTTTTAGATTGGTATCTTACTTGGAGAAGTATGCTTTGCAATGTATGCATGCCGATGTTCCGTGGTCTCACATTCAACGGAATCGCGTTCGACTTGGGATACAAGATCCATCATCAAGATAGCATCTCTCTCTCCAGGTCAGCCGCGAGTGGGTGTCGTATTTGCGGCGAATTGCTTCTTCGAACACTGGACATGCATGACTCACTCGATATCTTCACGGGCCCATGGATGTATCGGACTGCCTTCAATCGAGCAGGCTCTGAGTCCTTTGCTCGGCTCACTTTCACTATTTTATATCAGACAGGCGGTATATTCTCGCGCCACTTCCGTGTTTATCCAAAATCATCCGTAAACGTCAATTCCAGCGTCGCTGTTAGGAACGGCATCATACCTGAACCGGAAGCCTTGAAGGCGGTGCGGTATTGGATGAGTACGTGCTTGACAGGACATGCAGAATCAGCGCTTATACCCAAACAAACAAATCAAATATAAGGTTTATATTTAATTATTTGACTAATTTCTCGCGCTATATTTGATTATTTGACTTATTTAATAAATAATTAATTAATTTAACTAATTTCCTAATTGGGAATTAAATAAAGCTATTATAAAAGTCCTTATAGTACTAACTTATAAACTTTACCTCGATTAGCTCTTTTAATTATAAAATTAACCTCCTACTTTTATAGTACTACTACAAAGCTAGTTCTTAAAACATTAGACCTCCTCTAGTATAAAAGATCTTATTAATAATTATTATAAAGTTAAAGTTAACTTTATAAAGCTAAATATCTTTTTATAGTCTATTACTATTATAAAAATCGTAAAGATATTAAGTATAAGCTTATTTAATATTAAATAAGTTAGTTAATAGTTAATCTATTATTAAATTAAGTTAAGGACTAGCTAAGGGATAATTTATAAATAATATTAATTAAGCTTAGGCGCGTAGTTAATTACTATTTTTATTATTTAAAATATTAACTATTATTAGTACTACGAGTCTTCTATAATACTCTCTAAAATCGTAAAAATAATAAAAATAGCGTATAACTATCGTAATAAAAGAAGAGGACTTAAATAACGAAGAGGAGGAGGACTTACTATCTCGTCTATATACTATCTTTATTAATAATTATAAAGTCCCTTTTTTATATTAAATAGCTAGTAGCTCTACTTAGGTATATCCTACCTCTTTTTTAACTATTTTAATCCTTACTTAAAGTAAAAAATAATTACTATAGCGTAGAGTAGAGAGTTACTTAACTTAGTATAATACTTATTAAGGACTTACTAAGTATTAATAACTAATAATTAGAAGTATCCTTACGAGTTAAAATTATTACTAAAAAGTAGCTCTACCCGCTCCCTAGGTATATACTTAGACTAAATATAACGAGGGATATTACTTAAGGTTAGAGGTTAAAAAAGAGGTTAAAATATAAATTAATAACGAGCTAATTACTAACGAAGTAATATTATTTATATTAACTATGATTACGATACTACGATTTAAAAAGCCGTAAGATTTATCTCTTTTTTAAAAAGTTTATTATATAACTTCTTTTACTCTTTAAGATAGTTAATAAAGTACTTAAGACCTACTATTACTTTTTATAAATAGTTATAACTATCTCTTTTACCCTAGCCCTAATATCTTATTATTTAAAAATAAAATAGCTTAAGTACCGCCTTTAGCTCGGCTAGTAGCTACTAATTATTATTATTAAAAACGTCCTTAATAGGGATCCGTTATTTTAGATCTTTATAAGCTCGATTAGTTACTAAGAAGGTATAAATCTACTTTTTTTTTTATAAAGAGCGCTATATTATAAAGTATATCGAATTCTACTTTATATCGTTATTAAGCGTTAGTATAAGCTCTTATAATAACTCCTTAAAGAGAGTAAATATAATATTTTTATTAATCTAATTATTAACCTCAAAAAAAGCCTTATATTATTAAAATAATAAGTAAATAAATTTAATAACGTTCCGAAGCTTATTAATAGGGCCCCTTATATACTAGAGGTTAAGATCTTCTTAAAGTTACTTAGTATTAATTAATATATCTAATTCTTATTTAAATACCTCTTTATTATTATTAAATAGAAAGGCCTTACTAATGAGGTTAAGAATATAACTATAATACTTAATCCTCTAGTTAAGAATATCTTCTTAAGTATAAGTATAAAATAATATAGGATATAAGTAACCGAGGTAAGTATTGTTATTTAAGGTATTATTATAAATAACTACTCCGATTTAGTTACCTAATTCCTAGTTATCTATTACTAATTTTATAATCTAAGTAATATTAGCCCTATTATAAATACTATACTATTATCGTAGAGTAATAAGGTATTATATTTATTACTTAGTATAGTTTAAAAAGTAAGTAAAAACGGTAATAATAGTATTTTACGTTAGCGAGGTCTATAGATCGAATAATAAATAGACTTTTATTATTAACCTCTAGATCTCTACCCTAATTATATCTTTCTTTTTAATAAAGATCCTACTTAGCTCCTTTTTTATATTTTTATATAATAATAAGAGTTCGTTAGTAATATTATAATCTAATTAATAAAAGAGGGCCCAGAGATAAGGATCTTAGAAAGTTATAAATAGGCTATTATTATTAATAATATACCTAATTACTAATTCCTTAATTCTTATTACTTAGCCCTTTATAATAGTACTAAAAGTAAGTTTTTATTTTTTTAGTATAGAGTCGTACTCTAAGGATTCTAATAAATATAATAACTTATTAAAACTTAGATCTATTACTTAGTATTTTAACCTTAAGTAAGTCGTTACTAAGCTCGTAGTTACTATTTTAAAATAAGTAATAATACCTATTTTATTATAGTAATAATAAAACTAAAAGACTTCGCCTCGATTATTTTTATTATAAATCTCTCGAGCAAAGACCCTTTTTAAACAGATCTACGACTTCTTTAGCCTTATGCCCTTTTATAATATTAAATCGTTATTAATAAAAGTCCTCCCTTTTTAAATTATTTTTAAAAGGGCGAGGAAGCTATTACGATTATTAAGGTTAGTTAATAATACGAGACTAGCGTCGGTTAGGGTCTATAGCTACGAGGTAATCCGAAGTAGCTACTACGTACTAAAAATTATATAACTTATTACTAATTAATTAATTACGATATAGTAAATTAATTAATATATAATTTAATTAATTTTAACGATAATTATAGTAGTTACAAAGGGTTAAAAGTAGTAGTGCGTAACTTCGTTAGTTTTATTAATATTAAGAAAAGGGGGTACTATAGGTTTTTTAGATTCTTAAATATAGTAAAATACTAAATCTAACGCTCTATACTACTTAGGCTTTTTTTTTATAATAATTACTAATAATCTATTTAGTTAAGTAGTATAATACCGAACTTATAGTCGTAAATAAGGAGTTAAGGGTTCGAATCCCGCTATAAGTATTTATGTTCCTAATTATAAACTTTTATAGGGTATAGTTGGGAATATTAATTTTTAATTAGCCCGGCCCCGGATTTTCCTTTTTCTAAGTGATCTTATATTTAATCAAATATATCAAATATAGGGCCTCACGATATTTAATTATTTAACTCACTAAAATTCCTATATTTGACTATTTGTTTGACTTATTTGTTTAATTGATTTGAATGGGTATGTGCGCTGTGCAGAATGTCGCGTCAAAGGCCAACCAAAGTCGTATCCCACCCGTTTGCTGGAGATAGATAAATCAGGTTTGCGGCTCATCGATCCCGAGACGACACCTATTTCTGGGCCGTATGCTGCACTCAGCTATTGTTGGGGCTCGAATCCTTCATTCCTCCGTCTCACCGCTTGGAACCAAAATAGGCTGCGGGCAGGGATCGCCGACGATGAGCTTCCGATAGCTTTCTGTGAAGCTCTCAAAGCCGTACGATGCCTCGATATCTTGTACATCTGGATCGATTCACTGTGTATTATTCAGAGTGGGCCCGGAAGTACTGAAGACTGGGCCCATGAGTCCTCACGAATGGCGGACGTATACTCAAACAGCATACTTTGCCTTGCGCTGTACCGAGCTGCAAATCCGCATGAGAGTACATTCCGAGGGGGTGTGCCACCTTTTATGCCACCCACTGAAGTTGATACAAGATGTATTTTCGATGGAGATGAGTCTATTCATCATTCATGTGTCGCCTTCTCTTCCAGCTATTATGAAGACGCGCTCTATCGCCAACCACCGGGTTCCCGAGGGTGGGCGTTGCAAGAAAGATTGCTGTCGCCGCGTGTTCTCGGGTTTGGTTGCGGAGAGTTATTTTGGAGCTGTGCCGAATGCCAACACGCATGCGAGTCGTTCCCGGATGGTTTGAGTCTCGAAGATAACTTCTTTCGAGGTCTGCAACTGACGTCGGTCCCGTCAACGATAGAGGCAAAAGACAATTGGACCCTCACCACTGTCTGGTTCCGAGTTGTGGAGGAATATACCAACCGTGACCTCACGTTCCCAGAATCAGACTAGCTTGTGGCGTTGTCTGCAGTGGCCTTACGTTTGGGCCAGGCAATGGACGATATATGCATCTGGGGCCACTTCAACAAGAGCTTGATTAGAAGCTTATATTGGAGTGTTGGCAGGATACACGTAAACCTCAAAAGGGGCAGGGCAACCAGAAGATCTCAAGTGGCCTCTGATGGGAGATGGACCAACGGGGTCAAGTTTCCTTCCTGGAGTTGGGCCTCTATGGACGGACCGATATCTTTCGAGCATGAAGTCTTTGGGACAATGGTAACCTCCCCCCTCGCTTCATTCGAAAGGTACGTGATACAAAGCCCAGGCACAGGTCATCAGCAAATTTCCACCATCCTGCTCCAACTTCAGGTCTATGAAATGAAAGGACAATTGCAGCTGCATCGTGATGAGAGCGGTGGTACGGTCTATACCTTCGCCCCAACAGCATATTCCAGAATCATTAACTGCGCCAGAGAATTCACGGCTTTCCTGGATGGCTATCAAAATCCCACTGAGGGTGCTCACGTGTCGGATTGGAAGTCCAATTCGACCTCGGCATACGGCCGAGGCTGCGCAGGGGCCAACGAGGGGCCCTATTTATAATTACTATAAACTACTTAACCTACGGTTAGAACCTCCCTTTTATACCTTACGTAATATATTAAAATAGTTTAATTAACCTACTTTATTAACCCACGGTTTAAACTAATTAATTAATATCCTTATAATAAGAATACTAATACTAATTAGTAATTAATTTTTATTATTATAGATTAGTAAGGTATTTAATATAAAAAAGACGACCTTTTTAAATAGAACGTAATAAGAGAATTATACTACTTAATTTTATAAAAAATAAGTAATAAAACGCGAAATTTTTATAATAAAACGAAGTAGAAGAATCGTAGCTTTTAATTATTTATAAAAGGCCGACGTTTATTATATTAAAATAACCCTTAATAATTAATAAAAATATTAAAGCGACCGAGCTATTATTATTAACCTTATATAATTCTTTTTTATTAATTAACTTACTTACGGCCGGTTTATAATTAAATATTAACTAAATTAATTAATTAATTAGTAAAAGGAATTATTTATATAACTACTTATTTAATTAATTAGTATAACGAACGAGCTTAATAAGTATAATATAAAAGAGTACTATATAATTAAGGAAGAAGGATCTTTAAATATAGTATACTTATTAAGAGTACTAAGAGGTATAAGTATTATAAGACTAAGAGATTTATAGTATATAGAGAGACTACTCCTAAGGGGCTTATAAATATAACTTTAAAGCCCGTAATCTAAACGATCTCCCCGTAGCCCTCTTAACTATCTCCCCGGATATTACTTAGGAATATAGCGAAGAGGATAGTACGATAAGGAAGGAGGAGATTTAGAAATTATAATAGCTATAATTTACGAATCGTAAGTATTATAAATATTAAAAATAGGAAGTAAACTACTAACTAATAGTAATTTATTTAACAAACGTATACGCTTCTTAGGTTTTTTTAACTTAAAAAGAAATATTACGTAATTAAGATATTATTAAGCTACTTATAAATCTATTTCTAATATTAATTAATTAAATAATTAAAAGAAAATTATTAAAATAGCGTCTAATTAAGAGGACTAAGAGTAAATAATAACGAGGCTCGGCGTAAAGAAACGAGAGGAAGCGAGAAGGTCTTAGACCTTAATAAATCTAATAATTAATAATAGTACGCTATTACTAAGGCTAATAAGTAGCTTTAAAACGACGCTATTAAAATTAAATACGTTAGTTATTATAAATCGAAGTACGAGTTAGGGAATAACGAGGAGCGAGTTAGTTTCTAATTAAAAAAGAAGAATTCTTATATTATACGAATAGATAGAGATCTAACTAAAATACTAAAAAAATAAGTATATAAAGATTTTAATAATCTTAATAATAAGTAAATTAACGTAGTATTAATCTATTTTATAAAAATCTACGCTTAGAAAGGGCTCGAGGGGCAACCCCTATTTTATAAAATTACTAACGACCTAAGTAACTAAAAAAATAAGTAGTTTATAAGCGCTAATCTGAATATAATAAAGAGGGTTATTAAATTCCTTTATTATTAAAGTATTTTATTAGCCTAAGTAGTAAGATAAAGAGCTTATAAAACGCTCCCTACTACGGTCGTTATTAACGAATTTATATTATAAAATTAGAATTAAGTTAATTAAGTAGTAGCAAAATATAATAACTTTAATAAGAGGGTAAACTAACTAGAATTTTTATTAAAAATTATTAATAATAATATATTAGTACCCGTTATAGTAAAAGCTATAGAGACTATATAAGAGGAGCGGCTATTAATAATTTTACTAATCTTAATAACTAGCTTAGTAACGTTATTAATACAAAGCTTACTACTTATTAAGTAGAGAGGTATACGATTAACTATATAGAGCCGATACGACTATACTAATACGTAAAAAATATATAAAAAGACCGACTTAATAGTTATTATTACGAAGTAATTTACTAACTTTATAAAGATCTTTTTTAAAGAGAAATTATATTTGAGAAGGAAATATAAGGTTCTATAAGAAACTTTTATAGTCTTTTATAAGTACTATAAAAAAGTTAGAATCTAAGAATAATAATACTACTTAGTAATTAATATTATACTAATTAATAAGGCTACGGATTACTATTATAAAATAATACGTATTATTAACCGAACTAACTTTTTAAATATAATTAACGTAATTCGAAGTTATTTTAAGACCTAAGATAGGAGTCTAGAGCTCTTATCCGAGCTAAGGGTATTATTATTTAAGTTTATTATTAGAATAATAAAAGGAAAGTTAAGGTTAGAGATCCTTAAGGAACTTATTAATTAAATTAATAAGCTAGTAAAAACGTAGCTAAATAAGGGGACGAATAAGTAAAAAGTTAAGTATTTTTATATTATTATATAGAGAGTCCTAGAGGCGAGGGTAACTCTATACTAACTACCTAAGTATTATAAAACCCTCTACTCAAGGCTAAGGTCTAGCTTTAATATTAAAATAAAAATACCTTAATAAACGTACTTATAATCGTACGACGGCCCTTATTAATAGTACTAGGTCGACTATATATATAAAAATAAGGGGAGAGATACTAAGTATAGTAATTACTAAGCTAAAAAAATAGACTCCTTAACTAACTACTAATTAAAGTTAAAATAGGGGTAATAAAAAGAGAAGTATTTTATATATAAAAAGGACGGCTATTAGTTAAGTAATTATTTAGAAGAAGAGCGTATTAAATCGTATGAGTAGTATAAAAAGTTAAGAGTAATAAATAGTAAAACTAGCCCTCGTTAATTTAACTAGTTCTTTATAATATATAAGGGTAAATACGAAGGTATAATTAGCGGCCTAGAAGATTTATATATAATAAGAAATTCGGAAAATAAAGAAGATCTTACCCTATATACTAACAAAGTAGATTTTAATAAAACTAACGAGATTAACTACTCTTTTTTTACCCCGTTAGCCTCTAGAGGATATACGAGGCTAAATAAATAAAAAGTAATAAAAGCTCTTAATAAGTAAACTTTTATTTATAAATAGTAAGGGAAGATCCCTTAAATAATAAATATAAATAAATAGATAAGCCTAATAATACCGAACCCCGTTTTATTAATATCTAAAAAAAAATTAGTACCTCTCTTAATACTTAAAAAGAAATAAAATACTAAGTAATTCTAGGGGTACTAAGAGGGGTCCTTTTTATACTCTTTAAATTACTTAAACACTAAGCTCGTATAAGTATTTTATACTAGTAAACGATACGGCTTAGATATTTTCTAAGGGATTATTCTAAATATAGGGGTATTATAATAGTTAACTAGAGGTAAGGGGTAATTTTATATATTTTAAAAAATATCCTTAGTTATATTAAATATATTAATAATAAATATTACGAGGATTAGCTTTGGCCTAAGTAAAGAAATATACGCTCTAGGTACGATAAAAGTTAATATATACTTAAGTACGATAGTTTTTTATATCCTACTTATTAATATACTATTTTTATTATACTTAAAAAATATAGACTAATTAAGTATCGTATTTAATAATATAAAAAATAGACTATTAAATAGTAAATAGTTTATACTTATTAAAAAGTAATAAGAGTATACGTTTATAAGGCTCGAACTAGATATTAAATTTATTAACTATTTTATAAAAGGAGAGCTTAAGTAATTATATAAACGCTTTAGTTACTTATTAATTATAAAACTATATAACTTCTTTAAGTAATTAGAGAACAATATAAAAATAGGAGTTCTAGAGTACTTAATAAAAATATATTACTAATACTAAATAAACGCCTAAAGCCCGCGTAGATTTAAATTTAAATTATATAACAAGCTTAACTTTAACTAAGAGATCGTTATTAATATTTTTTATTTAAATAATTACTTAGTACTATATATTATTAACGAGGTTATATTATTCTAAACAGGCTAATTCCTTAGGGACCTACTTATTAAGACTATTTAGTTAATATTAAAGAGAGTATAAATCGATATGTACTAGGGGTTATTAAATAAAATTAGGACTAATATAAATACGAGCTTTAAGTTAGCGGAGTTTAAAAATAATATTATTATATATAGTATATAAATAAAAATCGTACTTATTAAAGTATATTATAGTATTAGTAAGGTAGAGAGAGCTTATTAGTAATTAAAAAGAGCGTTTAAAATTATTTATAATAAGTACCCTAATACTACGGATAAAGAGTATTTTTAAATAGTATTTAAGTATTATAACGATACTATGGGCCCGAAGGGACTAGTTTTAACGCTTCTCGTGTTCAGAATATACCTAAGGAAAACGATAGCCTTATTACTATTACTAGACGTAGCCTAGCGAGCTTAAGTAATTAATAAGGTAATAAAAATACTCTGGGAGATAAATACGAAGTACTAAATTAATAAGGCTATTACTACTTATAATAAGCTAAATATAAGCCCTAACCTCGATATATTACTAAATTCGAATATTAGAGTATAGAGGGAAGTTATTAAATAGTAATTAGGCTTATATAAATTAATTTTAATTAACGAATGTTTATATATTATTATTAGAGACCGAGATTAATTATTTAAAGTATTAATTATAGTAGTATAGCCGTATTATATTAATTTTAATAAAGAGATATTAGCTTAATAAGAAGAAGAGGAGCTAGGGGAATCCTTTTAGTAGCGTAAAAAGGAGTAAGAGATTATCCTTAATAAAATTATTATAATAAAATAAATAGATAATAATAGCGAGGAAGAGGTAATACTTATATTACTAAGACGTATAAAAAGACCTAGATAAAGGGTATTATTTTACTAGTTTATTATTAATAATACTATAATTAATATATTTTATATAATAAAAGAGAAGGCCGATTTCGTATTTATAACCTAATTATAAAAAGATAATATAATTATAATAACTAGGAGACCTTTTAAGGGATTAGACTTAGTAGAAGTAGAGATATTATGCGATCGAGGGGTTTATTAATTTATTTTTTATAATCTAGTTAAATACGTAAATTTACGTATTTTTAAATCGCGTATAGTTTAAGAAATAAAAAAGAAGGGTACTCTATAGCTATATAAAAAATTTAAGTATATTATATAAGGGTATAGCGATATTAAGAAGGCAACGCTACTTACTTAATTATTTATAGTTTAATACTATAGCTAGCGCTTTATAATAGTACTAATAATATTACTATAGTAAAAAGAATACTAAATCTAGAGTCGTAATATTATATAAGCGTATACTTAATTAGCGACTAGGCTTATAAAAAAGATCTTTACTTACTTCCTAAAAAAGATAACTAGTAAGTACTTAGAAAGTATAATTATTAAAGTACTTAAGCCGTTATACGGCCTTACTAAATTAAGTACTTATTAATAAGTAACGTACTACGACTTTTATATTAACTAATTATTAATAGTTATATTAATATACGATCCCTATTTCTTAATTTTTATATATATAAACGACCCTTTTAGTATTATTAAAATATAGATAAATAACACCCTAGGTTTATTAAATATTAAGTTTATAAAGAAAGAGGATAAGGAGCTCTATAAAGCTAAATTTATAGCTAAACTAAAAAAGATCTTAATACTAGAATCCCTATTAGCGTTTAATAAAGGGATTTTAATAATTAAGGGAGATAATATAGTATTTTAATAAAAGGGGTAAAATAAGAAAATTACCTTTATTAACTTAAAATCCCCTAATTATAAAAAGTAATATAGGGTTAAGCTTACCCGAGGGGTATATATTACGAATATCTATTAGCCCAAAGCTACTTTTAATTATACTAAAGTTATATAAGTTATAAAGCCCATGGAGAGCGATTTTAATATTCTTAATAAACGACTATAATAGTAATAAGAATACCGTAACTAAGGTCTTATTTACTAACTTATTAAGCTTACCTTAGCGAGGCTCTATATATTTATTAACGGATTATTTATTAATAATAACGACCTAACCTTATAATTAAGATATATTATTATCCTCGTTAACGAGAAGCTTAGTAAGGACGAATTTATAATCTAAAATAATATTATTTACTATTTATTAATAAAGAGTAAGTAAATAATACGTAATATACTCGCGTTTAAAGTTTATAGTATAATTAATAGCGTTAACTTTGCTTACGTAATTTTAATTATACTTAAGAGGATTATAGATTAACTTAACTTTTTTATAATCCTTACGATCGTTTATACTAATTCGTACTTATTATATAAGTACCTTACTAAACTAAGTATTACGAAAAAAAAAAGCTTATAATAAATATAATAGCCCTGAAATAGTCGTATAAATAATAAGAGATCCTCGAGATTTATTAAATTAATAATAATAATAACCTTACTAACGCTCTTATAAAAGCGGTATTTAATAAAAAATTAAAGTAATTTGTTAATAAGAGAAAGGTAATAATATAAATAAAAGGATAAGTTATATAAAAAGAATAAAAAAAAGGGGTAAAAAGAAACGACTTAGTAAATAGGCCCGAGGTTAAATTAAATTTTTAATTATAATAATAGTAATAGTAATAAAAATAATAGTTAAATTAATAAAAAAAGAGAAAGTAAATATTAAATTAGAAGTTTAATTCGACCTTAGTATATAGCTAAGGCTACGTAGGGGCTAACGAGGGGCCTTATTTATAATTACTATAAACTACTTAACTTATAATTAGAACTTCTTTTTTATACTTTACGTAGTATATTAAAATAGTTTAATTAACCTACTTTATTAACCTATAGTTCGAACTAATTAACTAATATCCCTATAATAGGGATACTAACATTACGTAACCTTTTGCCCCTTGATGGCTGATAGTAGGAGAGATCCGGCCACCCTTAAGTCTTACGACTTTGTTTTGGGTATATTTGTTAAGAAGACAGGTCATTTACTGGATGGCCGATTCATATTTCATAGAGTAGGCTGCGGTTACATCGAGCTAAAAGACTAGGAGCAATGGCAAAATATCTATTATAGTGTTGAATTCCGAGAAACTAGCAAGGTACTCTTGAGTTGAAACTTAGTGGCTTTGCAAGCCTTTATAGATAGATAGATATCTCTCTCTCTCTTTTCTCTTTTTTTCTCTTTTTTTTAAAGGGGGGG
>MPDP01000074.1:0-127345 GCA_030869315.1 Colletotrichum cuscutae
CCCCCCCTCCGTTTTCCTTTGACAACACTCTCTCGCTGATATAATCAAATATCGTGCTGTGTAGCTGTGTAAGCTTTAGTTGGTCTCTTGGATCATCGCATGCCAGGATTATCGCGACAAAGCTCTTCTCACGAGGTTTCAGTATAGCAAGCGGCGTGACTTGAGTTGGATGGTTTGATTCTCTTAAAACCCCTTCTACAGATCCGCCACCAGAGCTCCCGTTAGCGATCTCTTTTTAATGATACTTTGACAGTTGACCGTGCTGCCGTTGATTCCGGAGAAGGGATCTCGGCACAAAGCGGCGTCAGTAGTAAGTTCTGCACGCCTCAAAGGTTAATGTCTCCCGGAGCCGGACCGCCGGGACGTTACCTATGGGCATCTGCGATGTACCCACAAGAAGGGCAGAGCGTATCTTCACGAGATATAGAAGGCGCCACCTCTGATAATGCCTACATTGACAGAATGATCTACGTGGTTGCTTAGCTTTACTCATATAACGACGCCATCGGCGGAGAAACGTGAGAGACAAGTGTGCCGAATAATTTCACATCTCAAATCCAAGATCTCACTATAGATATATACCCCTGGAACGTCAAAGGTCTGTGGATGCCACGGGAATACTTTGGGAATGGATCGACTGCCGTCGTGATTGATGCCGCCCGCCGTCTTCCAACCTATCCCTATCCTTCCGGCCCGCCGGGTCATCGACTGCTCCGAGAGCGACACCTCAGACTTGTGCCTTGCTTCCCGTAAGGAAAATACCCAAAAAAGTAGGTAGGGCTAGCTAATTGGTCACAATCTTTCGACCCCGGACTCGGAGCAGGGCAAAGTTGGTCTCGTGACTCCTGGGCCTCGCAAGTCTCTAGTCCTGACAGCCATGGGGAGCATGCTGGGCTCCAGGCGCTGGAGAGGAGGGCAATTGTCGGGATATGCCCGGTTATCAAGGGTTGAAATGAGAGGAAGACCATTACTTTGTACAGGACTCAAAGTGGGAAAAGGTTTGTTTAAAGTTCACACTGTTATATCGAGGCCTCTGTTGACTAAAAACTCTTTGCAACCCCAAGTCGGGACACTACTCAAGAGAGAGCATTTCTAGTTGATGCCGTGAGGCTCATCTTGATATATATGAGTAAGAGTAAGAGATGAATTGATGCCAAGCATAATGGAAGGATGGAAAGGTGTCAATGAAAGAACTTTGCAATTTGGCGTGTCCGAGTAAGCAAAAGGAGGCACATGCGTTAAAACTCTCCTCATCTAGCGTCAAACCGTCCCATGCGGCCACGAACGGGCTCTATGGGACATGTTCGAGAGAGATGCAGTGCCGAGGGAAAGAGTGGACTTAGGGTGGAGGTGAGATCGGAAATCGAGATAAAATCGAGCGACATTGATTCCCGGAACAAGGTTCACAGGCTTAAACGATGGCCTTAATGTTAGTAAAGCCACCCATAATGCTCCGAACGAGATTCATGCTTCGAAGAGGGGGGGGGGGGGGGGGGGAGGAAACAAGAGAGAAGGGAAAGACACATAAATCCTGGGGGAGAGGCATGAAAAATGGATGAAGAGTGATAGGTAATGCAAGAATGCACACCACACCGCGGGGGGGTGGGGGGGGGGGGGGGGGGGGGGGGGGGGGGGGGGGGGGGGGGGTCTCCTCTCATGTACGCCTGCCGTGGCCTGCCTCGTCAATGGTAGGAAACCTCGGTAAGGAGGTTCCCAAAGCTGGACGTACAGCGTCGGCGACTCCCATGGGCCCACTGTTTAACTTCATCGTTTTGCATTACTAGAGGATTGCCGCAGTACATGTAGACGCTACCCTGCCCTCGAATTCCGTACTGTTCAACCTTAACCCTTTTCTCACTTATCCTTTCCTCTATTCTACCCTCTCTTTTATTAAGGGATTACTAAAATCGCAGTTTTAATAGCTTATTAATAAGCTAGTATTATTATTTAAAAATAAATAACTTATTCTTATATATAAGTACTAAAAGTCTTATTATTATAAAAATAATAATAAATATACTAAAGTACTTAAGAGAGCTTTTTAATAAACTTTTAATACTATTTAAAATAATAATCCTCGAGCTATAAAAAGAAGCTAAGGTACTATATTAATACGGCCCTATCTATTTTATTAATATTAATAATACCTTTTTTAATATAAAATATATTAATAATACTCTATAACTATATTATTACGTTTTATAAATCGTACTTAATATTAATAAGGATTTTAGTATTATTTACTAAGTTTTTTATTAAGGTTATTATTATAGGGTTAGTTTAGTTATTAGTATTTTAATAAGTATTTTAACTTAATTTAGAGGCTCTTATAACTCTTAAAGGGAGGTTTTTAAAGGACTTATAATTAGACTTTTCGTTTATTATAAGCAAAGTTATTATAAGTAAAGCTATTATAATTAAAGCTATAGCGCTATTTACGGACCTCGATAGTAAGTAATTAGTAATATAGTTATTTCTTTTATAATAAGCTTAAAAAACTATTTTAATTTAAGTACTAAGTAAGTACTATACTATTTTATTAAAAATGTATTCTTGTACTTGTGACTCAGAAAGAATTAACTTTTTTCGATAACAAGGTACTTAGACTCCCATGGGCCATAAGGCCTTGTGGTAGCAGCCGGCGTGTCCCCCGTCTTTGACCCCGTCTTGAAACGGAGGCTCGGGCCTTGACGAGTTGCAAAAAGGGCTGAGGGTTGTGTGAACTGTGTGTGGGTGGACTGTATGCGCGTATACAAGCCTCCGAGCGAACATAGCTTTGACACTAACTGGTGAGGCGTCACCAACTAACAGCTGGCTGTTAAGGCATCGTGGGCACTCACGCAGCTAGACGGCGGAGGCATTGGTGTTGGACGGAGAGGCGGGGTCTGTCCCTGTCCGTTAGAGTCACGGGCACGGAGCACGGGACGGCGGGCTGCGTCATTGCGCGGGGAGCACCCATGGGAGTCGGGAGTACGTACCCTCTGGTGTGTGGCTGAAGCTGTAGACGCCACAACTCTACCCCACTGGGTAACGGCGCGGGTACTTCTTTTCAAGGGTGCCGTTTCTTGCTCTTTTCTATTTTCCACCTGTTGTCTCTGGATGTTCCATGATGATTGATTCAATCTGGTCTCGGCCGTCTGCGTCAAGCTGTAGATGTAGGTATGGATCGACGTGGACGGCTCTTTCATTTGCTGCCCAGTCGTATCTCGGTATCGCAATGTCGTTCACTGAGCATCAGACAGCAGGCGGGTGGCTGGCGGTGTACTGCGCGCGTGCTGATCGAGTGGACGCGCAAGCTTTCGGCGACAGGCTGTGCCATCTTACCCGATAGTTTTGTACTGATTGACGTGAAATTATCGAGGACAGCTGCGAATGGTTCATGGCCATTGTCGTCGTCACCATGCGTGTACCGAAATTTGCCATGTCCGCTAAAGAATCCCCATGTGTACGAATTGTGGTTTGACTTATCTTCCAATGATGGTGGCCATTGGCCCGTGACATTGTGGCCCTATGCGAGCTGCAATGCTTTGCTATGTTGTAGTAGGTAGGTCTCATATGATTCCTGCATGTATGCTGTTGCCTGGCGATTCCGCTTTGTGTAGTCGGTAAGCGACTCGAGGAGGTATCCAAGGATATTCCCACGGGGCGAAGTCTTGCCAGGGCCAGTCAACGAGCATGGTGGAATTGCCGCTGGCTCTTTGCCGCAGGTGTATGTCTTCTCACCATGCCTTCAGCGCTCTACAGGCTGCGGGAGAGCTTCTGGTGGTAGCTGCGGTACCCTGTCCGCGTAACTCGAGGTGCTTGTGCCGCGCCGGGTCTGCGTCCAGGGGCCCACTTGGTCGTGCCGCAGCGGAGAGGCGATGGTACGAAGTTGGTGGTGAAGCAAGGCGGATGGTGTTGTTGAGGTCCATGCCTTGCTGAAAACCCAGTATCAGGGATTCGAGGCAGCAGTGGTAGGTGCTGAGAAGCGTTTGTCCCAACTCTTGCGCAGTTCCTTTGGCATCCCTTCCATCTAGTCAAGTGATGTGCGAGATGAAATTGTCGGGTCCTAGTTCTAAACGTCGAGGTGCAGTGCTGGGGAAGAGGTTGGCGGGAAGAGTCTCTAGAAGAGATGGGGGATCCGGGACGAAAAAAGACGTCAAGTCAGCAGTACGTTCCCAAATCCGAGTAGAAGTACCTACCTTACGGAGTACCTCTCCAGTTAAGGTACCTCAAACTTGGGAGGAGGTGGTGGTGGGGGATTTTGGAAGGAGCGAAACCTGAAAGTGTAAGGCGCACCGCCACTTCCATGTGCGTGCCCGCCCGCAATCCGCGAGCGTTGCGCCGTGTGCTTGCGTCCCGACGGGTTGCGTGGGCTTTTTCCGTTACGACGGCTGCTGAGGTGTACGAATACAGTGCAGTGATGCTCCTGGTGTATTCGTCCAGTGTCTGCACTAGCACAGGTACCTTGTCAGGGCCACTGCTTGCTCGTTGCCGCCGCAGCTGCTGCAGGCTGGTCTTGGCTCCCATTGAGGTGCTCTTTTGGCTTCCCAGCAAGTTCCGTTCCAAGGTTCCTCAGACTCTCTTTCCTGCAACCTCCAGACATTTGGCTTCATCCTTTTCGGCAGCCTGTATTTCACAGCGTTCGGGATACACCGGGCTTCAAGAGCCTGCCGTTTGATGACCCATTCTGCCAAACGGTTCCGGTATTGCCGTTGGTCGATTGTCTCTTGTTGGCTGCTGATCGCTTCCAGTGCAATAATTGAGAGGTTTCTATTCACAGCCCACTACGAATGACGACACCCACTGGAGCTTCAATCTCACCTTCACCTACGCCCTCGTTCACGCCTAGCCGCTCGCCGAACACCCTCAACCAATTCTGCAGCTCTCCCAGCCGCAGAATTTCGCCTGGATCGAAGACATTCTGATTTCGCGTTGCTTCCATTTGCTTGCGACGAACGACAGCCGCTCTCACGAATTCATTCCGTTACAACCACCCAAGTCCGAGACTTCGGGACCCTCGTCGACATGGTGACCCGCAAGCCCGTCCCCAACGAGACCTCCCTCGACACCAACGCTGCTGCCCCGCGGGTTGAAGACATGCGGAAAGAGCTTTGGAGCGCAACCGATTCTCCTTCCGACGTAGACAGTGTTTGGGACGATGCTCCTCAGCAAAGGGGCGCTGCAGCTCTGAACCAACAATCAATACCCCAAGACGTTCCCGAATCTCTGAAGCCCGGCGGGGTCACGGCACAGGCCCCCGAGATGACCAACGGAGTATGGAATGACGTTGACGGCCACCAACCTCAAATCGCCAGCGAGACAAGAAGCGAGTCCAATGAGATCCCATTGGTATTACGGCCAGGAGCGCCACCTTCACGATCCGACACAAACCCGTTCAAGCGCAAGGAAGTCCGCGACGACTCAAATCCAACATCACCGCCCACCAACGGGACCCCGACGATGCCTCCGGCGCAGCCGCTCTCGCAGATGAGCACCGGCGAGATCAGTAATAATCCATGGCAACCTGCCCTCGACCAGCATGCTCAGAGAGCTGCCGCCGCCAGCGCCCAGCAGTCTTTGCGTACTCAAAATAGCGGAGAGTCTGAGCGCGATGCATGGGCTGCAACGCAGGAGCCAAAATTGCCCGCTATTTCGACCTCTCCAGCACTGCTATCGCTCCCCTCAGAACCTACCTCACCGGCATGGGACGACTTGCCGGAGAATCAGAGCAAGAAACCACTGGAATTACCTGTAGCCTCCATTCCCAACGATGCAGTTGCAGACCAGAATGCCTGGGACGACGAAGGCGGACAGAACAAGGGCAAGGGAAAGGCCCCCGCCCCCGCTTCCGTTATCCCTCCTCCTACAGTCGAAGACGGGCCTATGGATGATTGGAATCTCATCGACGTCGAGCCGCCCGCTGGCCCTCCGCCGGGCAGATCGCAAATGCCGAATCAAACGCACGACAGGCCCGATCAGGTCTCCGACGACAAGGTAGCGCCAGCATTGCCTCCGCGGAACGACGACGAAGAGCAACCTCCGCGCCAACCCCCACGCCCTGTAGACGGCAAGGCCGAAACATACCAGATCAAGAACGTCCGTTGGCACGATCACAGCGCCGATCAGAACCCGCGAGTTTCGCCCATCCTCGTACAGAATGCTAATGGCCCTTGCCCTCTTCTTGCCTTGGTCAACGCGCTTACACTTACAACTCCGTCGTCTCTATCAGAAACGGCCTTGATAGAAGTCCTGCGCTCTCGAGAGCACATCAGTCTCGGGTACTTACTGGACGCGGTCGTCGATGAGCTGATGAGGCGAACACAAGAAGCGTTGCCTGATGTATCTCAGTTGTATGCCTTTTTGAAGGGTCTTCACACAGGAATGAACGTGAATCCACGTTTCGTTCCCACGCCTGAAATCATCAAGGCCTTTAAGCGCACTTCCTTGACTCATTTACACCCGACCGAACGCGACGACTTGATTCCTGGAACCTTCGAAGACACTAGAGAGATGGCGCTCTATGCTGCTTTTGCTATTCCGCTTATCCACGGGTGGCTGCCCACTAAGAATGATCCGGCTTACCCTGCTTTTGAGCGCCAGGCCGCCTCTTTTGAAGACGTGCAGACGCTCCTGTTCCGAGACGAGGAGCTGCAGGAAAGGTTGGGGGAACTGACGGAAGAGGAGGAGTTGGTATACTCAGACATACAGTCGATCAAGGCGTTTCTGGAGACTTCAGCCACACAGTTAACGCCATCTGGACTCGAGGTCATCACAAAGGCCATGAAGCCCGGCTCTTTTGCCATTCTGTTTAGAAACGATCACTTTTCAACACTGTACAGGCACCCTGCTACACAGCAACTCCTGGTCCTCGTCACCGACGCAGGCTACGCCACACACGACGAAATTGTTTGGGAATCCCTAGCCGACGTGAATGGCGAACGCACGGAATACTATTCTGGCGATTTCAGGATCGTGGGCGGGGAGCAACCGCAAGGGAACTCCAGGGGACAACCTACTTCGAGGAACAATGCCCATAACCGACCGAGAATCGACACGAGTAGTGCCAATGAAGGGGGCTGGACTACTGTGCCCGGCCGCGGCCGCAACAAGCATCTCGAGGCTCCGGCGCAAGGTGACGAGATGCCCCTGTCGCCCAATCATGAGCAGGAGGATCGAGATCTTGCCCTCGCGCTCCAGTTGCAGGAAGAGGAAGAACAACGCCATCGGGCAGAGCAGTCGGCTCGCCGGCGCGAGAGTCAGCTTAGCGAGCAGTATATTGAGCAGCAGGCCAGATTGCAACAAGGGCCCACGACTAGACGTGCAGCCGACAGGCAGGCTGCCCGAACCGGCACCGGTGCACGCAGCAACAGCAATGGCAACTCGACTGCTTCTCGCGGTAGCCGTCGGAACTCTAGCACTAACGTGAGCAGTGCTGCAGTACCGCCCACGTCGGGTCGGCAGCCTGGGCAACCGCCGCAGCTGGTGCGACCACTGGTTCCGCCGACGGTTCCTGCTCGTCGACAAGGCGTGAATCGGCCGGCTGACGAAGGCATGGATGATGCCCCGCCGACGTATGAGCAGGCGCAGGCGGCTGCCAAGTATGAACCACCTCCTGGGCACCCTCACCATCATGCGAGCAGTCCTGTCAATAGACAAGGCAATGGGGGTGCTGGACCGTCGTTCCCGCTGTCGCCCTCGCGGCCAGGTATGGGCGGCGGTCGCGGGCGCGTGCTGGGACCCGGCGGCGTTGTAGGAAGTTCGCAAGGTGGGAGGGAAAGGGATTGCATCGTAATGTGAGCAGAAGAAGCTCCGGTGCTTTTTATGATTGCGGCGTTTTCGTGTCATTTGAATTCTTGCGCAGAGCATGGACAGACTTCGACTCTGACAAGCAGAGTTGACAAAGCTTTTTGCTGTACAAACATTTCCTCTCAGCGGGCGGCGTTGGAAATAGTGGCTTTATAGGATGGATAGCTGATGAATGGAAGAAGAATCATGGCCCTACAGCTTATGTTGGGATCTCTAAATATTCTTGTGAAATAAGTCAACAAATAATTAAGGGACTTCTACTCCGTAGTTTTTGACATGTTCCTGAAGCTGTGGTGGAGGCTGCAAGGGGTAGCTGTACAGGATGCTCAGGAACCTCCCCGATTTGCAGAGCAGCTCTTGCAACCCCACCAATTGCTAAGGCAAATGGGGAAAGCGGTCTGGCAAGCCGTGGCTTCAACGCGTCGCAGGCCCAAGACCCGGAGCTCCCGCCGCCAATTCCACCCAAGCTGCTTGATGTCATTGATTTTGTGTCGCACTTTCCACATACCTACAATCAACGGTGGGAAGCTTGGGAAGGAGGGAAAGCGCACCACGCTACAATACCGTGTTCTTCTGTATTTCCTTGACTCATTCTACTCTCTGCTACTCTATTTCCTCTATTTCTCTGCAATTGGATCGTCCTTTACCAGTCGAGAAGGAACTAAAAATGCCCCTGATTGAGGGGTGGCTCCCACCGACGCGGGAGAACTGGCAGACTATCACTACTGTGTGGCAGCTTTCCTGGCCTGTGGTATGCAACAACAACTCCCTTGAGCCATTTGGTCACAACAATCGTGGCTAACCTTTGCTGACTTTTCGATGTTTGTATAGTTCGGCTCTCTGCAGTATGTCATCAATTGGTACGGCATGGGCAAGACCTCGGTCACGAGCCGCCTCAACATCCCCGGCCGCCTGGCGTGGTTCCTGATGGAGATTCCGGGCGTCACGACGTTGTTGTACATCATGAACACCCTGCCGCGACAGGTCGGGATTGACGATCTGCCGTGGCAGAATAAGGTGCTCGCTGGGTTATTTGTACAATCTCCCGTCCCTCTTCCTGATTGCCTATCACTAGATCTACGTCGACTGACGAGTGGGCGCCACTGCAGACCATCCACTACGCCTACCGTGCCGTCCTATTTCCGATCCTCCAACCCTCAATGTCCCCGATCCACGTCGTCGTCGCCTCTTCGGCCGTCCTCTTCCAGCTCATGAATGCGACATGCCTGGGAAGCTACCTCGCCGCCTACGGCCCCACCACAGCCTCAGCATGGGACTCTGCCCTCGGCCGCGGCGGCATCGCGCAGTTTGCCGCGGGCATTGCCGTCTTCTACGTCGGCTTGACGCTCAACTACTTCCACGACGAGGAGCTGCGCGAGATCCGCAGGACGGAGCAGCGGCGCCAGGCCAAGATTGCGAAGCAACAGAAGCTGGATGGTAATACAGATATGGCAAAGGGCGTGGATAAGCATTATCGGCTGCCTGACACGATGCTGTTTCGGTATATGCTGTACCCGCATTACTTTTGCGAGTGGGTGGAGTGGTTTGGGTTCTGGATGGCGAGCGGGTGGAGCGTACCCGGAAGGGCGTTCTTTTTGAATGAGATTTTTGTCATGTTTCCGAGGGCGAGGAGCGGGAGGCGGTGGTATGTTGGGCAGTTTGGGGAGGAAAAGGTTGGAAAGAAGTGGACTATTATTCCGGGGGTTTATTGAGGGTCTGGCTGATTGGATAACTGAATTCCATGTGTTGGTTCGCCTGAAGGGCTGTAGACGTTATTCAAGACTTTTGTTACTGTTGTGCCCAAGTGTATCTCCGAACGATGGTCAGGATAAGCTTCTCGACGACCAGCGAGGGTTCAATGTCTGCATCTCTTGCTCTCAGGGTACCTACCTGTCTTCTCTTCACCCGAATGGCAGTTCGAAAGCACTTTCTTTCCCCTAAAGCCAACGAGCTGCTATCGGAGAAACACTTAGTTGATAGTACTTCAGGGCGGTTCCCGCGCGAGTGATTCAACTGATATCTTACTCCAAGCCTCTAGATATATCGGTTTACATGCTAATCTATCCGACGGCAAGCTGAAGCAGATTCGACACTCGCGAGAAGTTTTGGCGCCAGACACGAAATTAGAGGTTAATAGCAACTAGTCGTCATTGACAACGATGTCTATCAACCGGCTTCCCACCGAGACTCTATTTCTTATCTTCGGCCACCTTGTCAACGAACTCCCCCCCTGTTGGTATCCCTATCACAGGGATATTAGTCGATTAGTTCGAACCGTGGGTTAACAAAGTAAGTTAATTAAACTATTTTAATATACTACGTGAGGTATAAAAAAGAGGTTTTAACTATAAGTTAAGTAAGTTATAATAATTATAAATAGGGCCTCTTATTAGCCCTTACGTAGCCTCGGCTATATACTAAAGTTAAATTAGACTTTTAATTTAATACTAAGTTTCTTTTTTTTATTAATCTAACTATTATTATTATTATTATTATAATTAGAGGTTTAATTTAACCTCGGGCCCTTTTACTAAGTCGTCTCTTTTTACTCCTTTTTTTTACTCTTTTTATATAACTTATTTTTTTATTTATATTATTATTCTTTTTTTATTAACGAATTATTCTAACTACTTATTAAGTACTATTTTTATAAAAACGTTAACGAGGTTATTATTATTATTAATTTAATAGAGTTTAAAAATCTCTTATTATTTATATAACTACTTAAGGGCTATAATATTTATTATAAGCCTCTTTTTTTTCGTAATACTTAGCTTAATAAAGTACTTGTATAGCGAGTATAAATTAGTATAAATAATTATAGGGATCGTAAAAAGGTTAAGTCGATCTATAATCCTCTTAAGTATAATTAAAATTACGTAAATAAAATTAATATTATTAACTATATTATAGACCTTAAACGTGAGTATACTACGTATTACTTAGTAGTTTTTTATTAATAAATAATAAATAATATTATTTTAAATTATAGATTCGTCCTTACTAAGCTTCTTATTAACGAGGGTAATAATATATTTTAATTATAAAGTTAGGTTATTATTATTTATAAATAACTTATTAATAAATACGTAGAACCTTATTAAAATAAGCTTAATAAGTTAATAAACGAGACCTCGATTATAGTATTCTCGTTACTATTATAATTATTAATTAAGAGCGTTAAAATCGCTCTTTATAAGCTCTATAGTTTAGATAACTTTAATATAATTAAAAGTAGCTTCGGGTTAATAAATACTCGTAATATATACCCCTCGAGCGAGCTTAGCCTTATATTACTTTTTATAATTAAGGGATTTTAAATTAATAAGGGTAATTTTTTCGCTTTATTCTTTTTATAAAAATACTATATTACCCCCCTCGATTATTAAAATCCCTTTATTAAACGCTAATAGGGATTTTGATATTAAGATCTCTTTTAATTTAGTTATAAATTTAGCCTTATAGAGCTCTTTATTTTCTTTTTTTATAAACTTAATATTTAATAAACCTATAATATTATCTATTTATATTCTTATAATATTAAAGGGGTCGTTTATATATATAGAAATTAAAAAATAAAGATTATAAGTTAACGTAACTATTAATAATTAGTTAATATAAAAGTTATAATACGTTACTTATTAATAAGTACCTAATTTAATAAGGCTATATAACGGCTTAAGTACTTCGATAATCGTACTTTCTAAGTACTTATTAACTATTTCTTTTAAGAAATAAGCGAGAATCTTTTTTATAAGCCCGGTTATTAATTAGGTATATACTTACGTAATATTACGACTCTAGATTTAGTATCTTTTTTATTATAATAATATTATTAATACTATTATAAAGCACTAGTTATAGTATTAAATTATAAATAACTAAGTAAGTAACGTCGCCTTCTTAACGTTACCGTACCCTTATATAACGTACCTCGATTTTTTATATAGCTATAGGGTACCCTTCCCCCCCAACAGAGCAATCCACCGGGGCCGTACCGTGTATTACGTATTAGAGAAAACTAAGTATATTACGCTCTATACTTAATTACTAATTAAAACTCCTAACCTTTTACTACCCATCTAGAGGGCGAGCTATACCTACTCTAACGTATATAAGACCTCTTAGTACTAGCCTACGTAAGTAGCTAAATCCCGTATTATATACTCTTTTTTATTAAAAATTAGAGAACCCCTTATATATTCCCTTATATTTATAATATAGCCCGTATTAAAAAGATTTCTAATTTTATAAAATATAATTTTTAAACTAATATTAATATACTAGATCTTAATATTTATACTAACTTAGTTATTTACGGCGTTCGTACTATTACTTAGTTAAATTCTATATTATTAAAAAGTACTATACTACTCTTTAAGCGTACTTACGTTAATTACGATAGCTAGGGCGTCGAGGGGGCCTAAGAATCTATCGAGCCCCAGAGGGGGGGACCTATCGAGGGGCATCTTTAAGTAGTAGTTTATATATTAATAAGTACGTTTAATAAGTTTATTTAATAAGCTTATTTAATAGATTTGTTTAGTTTAAATAGAGCTTTAAGTAATATTAAAAATAATAAAAATAAAAAAAATCTTTACGAGCTCTAAAGAGTAGCTAGATATTAGCCCTTTTAGCCCTTTCTCTAAAAACCTCTATATTATTATTAAAGTTTAGAACCTCTATAGTTAAGGGTCGCCTCTAATTATTATAGCCGACTATTATAGCTAACTATTATAGCTAACTTCTATTATTAACCTTTCTAACTGGCGCTATTATTAAAAAAGATAGCTTATTTATCTTAAATTAAATAGTAGTTTTTATATTAAAATTATTATATTACGTTAAGTGCGTACTTAGGATATATTATGCGTATTATATAGTTAAAAAGTATACTATATTATATAATTTCTTTTAAAAGCGTAATCCCGTTAAAGTCGATCTTTTGTACTTATAAAGCCGGAAAAAAACCACTATATAGGGTACCCTTCTTTGTTATTTCGAACTATATATAATTTAAAAATACGTTAATTTACGTATTTAACTAAGTTATAAAAAATAAATCAATAAACCCCTCGATTACGTAATATCTTTATTTTTACTAAGTTTAATCCTTTAAAGGGTTTCCTAGTTATTATAATTATATTATTTTTTTATAATTAAGTTACGAGTATAAAATTAGCCTTCTTTTTTACTATATAGAATATATTAATTATAACGTCGTTAGTAATAAATTATTAAAATAGTGCCTTTTATCTAGGTCTTTTTATACGTCTTAGTAATATAAATATTATTTCTTTTTCGCTATTATTATTAGTTTATTCTATTATAATAATTTCGTTAAGGATAATCTCTTACTCCTTTTTATATTACTAAGGGGATTCCCCTAGCTTTTTCTCTTCTTATTAAGTTAATATCTCTTCGTTAGGATTAGTATAATACGGTCATACTACCGTAATTAATATTTTTAATAATTAGTCCCGATCTCTAGTAACGATATATAATTATTTATTAACTAAGATTAATTTATATAAGCCTAATTACTATTTAATAATTTCTCTTTAAACCCTAACGTTCAAATTTAATAATATATTAAAATTAGGGATTATATTTAGCTTATTATAAGTAGTAATAACTTTATTAATTTAGCGCTTTATATTCGTTTCCTAAAGTACTATTATTATTTTATTAATTACTTAAGCTTATTAAGCTATATTTAGTAATAGTAGCGAGGCTATTATTATCCTTAGGTATACTTTAAATACGAGAAGTATTAGTACTAGCCCTTTTGGGCCTATAATATCGTTATAGTACTTAAATACTATTTAAAAACACTCTTTATTTATAATATTAGGGTACTTATTATAAATAATCTTAAACGCTCTTTTTAACTATTAATAAACTCTTTTTACTTTATTAATATTATAATATACCTTAATAAGTACAACTTTTAGCTATCTACTATATATAATAATATTATTTTTTACTTTACTAATTTAAAGCTAGTACTTATATTAGTTCTAATCCCGTTTAGTAGTCCCTAGTATATATTAATCTATGCCCTTTTTGATATTAACTAAATAGTTTTAATAAGTAGGTCCCTAAGGAATTAGCCTCTTTAGAATAATATAGCCTCGTTAATAATATATAATACTAAGTAATTATTTAAATAAAAGATATTAATAACGATTTTTTAATTAAAATTAAGCTCGTTATATATTTTAAACTTAAATCTGCGCGGGCTTTAAGTATTTATTTAATATTAATAATATATCTTTATTAAGTACTCTAAAGCTCTTATTTTTATATTATTCCCTAATTACTTAGGGAGATTATATAGTTTTATAACTAACGAGTAGCTAAAGCGCTTATATAATTACTTAAGCTCGCCCTTTATAAAATAGTTAATAAATTTAATATCTAATTCGAGCTTTATAAACGTATACCCTTATTACTTATTAATAAGTATAAACTATTTACTATTTAATAGTTTATTTTTTATATTATTAAATATAATACCTAACTAGTTTATATTTTTTAAGTATAATAAAAATAGTATATTAATAGGTAGAATATAAAAAACTAACGTACCTAAGTATATATTAACTTCTACTATACCTAGGGCGCATATCTCTTTACCTAGGCTAAAGCTAATCCTTATAATACTTATTATTAACGTATTTAATATAATAAAGGATATTTTTTAAAATATATAAAATTACCTCTTACTTCTAGTTAATTATTATAATACCCCTATATTTAAGATAATTCCTTAGAAAATATGTAGTCCATATCGTTCGCTAGTATAAATACTTATATAAGCCTAGTATTTAAGTAATTTAGGGATTATAAAAAGGACCCCTTTAAGTACCTTTAGAATTACTTAGTACCCTATTTCTCTTTAAGTATTAAAAGAGGTACTAATTTTTCTTTAAATATTAATAAAATAGAATTTAGTATTATTAAATTTATCTTTTTATTTATATTTATTATCTAAGAGATCTTCCCTTACTATCTATATATAAAAGCTTATATATTAAGAGCTTTTACTACTTTTTATTCGTTTAGCCTCGTATATTTTCTAAAGACTAACGGGGTAAAAAAGGAGTAGTTAATCTTATTAATTTTATTAAAATCTATTTTATTAATATAAGAGGTAAGATCTTCTTTATTTTCCGAATTCCTTATTATATACGGATCCTCTAAGCTACTAATTACGCTTTTACTAAGTTTTATACCTCTAGATTTACTCTTATATATAATAAAGAATTAGTTAAATTACTAAGGGCTAGTTTTACTATTTACTACTCTCGATTTTCTATACTATTTATATAATTTAGTACGTTCTTTTTTTAAATAATTACTTAATTAATAGCCGTCCTTTTTATATATAAAACACTTCTCTTTTTATTATTTCTATTTTAAATTTAACTAGTAGCTAGCTAAGGAGTCTATTTCTCTAGCTTAGTAACTATTATATTTAGTATCTTTTCCCTTCCCTCTATACGTATAGTTAACTTAGTACTACTAATAAGGACTGTTATAAGATTATAAATACGTATAATAAGGTATCCTAGCCTCGATATTAAAACTAAACCTTAGCTTCGAGTAGAGGGTCTTATAATACTTAAATAGTTAATATAAAGTTACCTTTACTTCTAAGACTTTTTATATGATAATATAAAAATATTTTACTTTTTACTTATTTATTCTCTTATTTAGTTACGTTTTTACTAGTTTATTATTTCGATTAATTAGTTCTTTAAGGGTTTTTAGCCTCGACTTTCTTTTTATTATTCTAGTTATAAACCTAAATAATAGTACCCTTAGCTTAGATAAGAGCTCTAGACTTCTATTTTAAGTCTTAAAGCGACTTTAAATTATATTAATTATACTTAAGAAATTAGTTTAATTAATAATACGTATTACTTAATAATAATAATCTATAGCCTTATTAATTAGTACGACGTTAATTACTAAGTAGTATTATTACTCTCGGATTCTGACTTTTTCGTAGTATTTATAAAATATTTTAAAGGTTTTTTATAAAACCTCATATTTCTTTTTTAAGTATAATTTCTCTTTAAAAAAGATCTTTATAAAATTCATAAATTACTTCGTAATAATAACTATTAAGTTAGTCTCTTTATATATTTTTTATATATTAAAATAGTTATATTAACTTTATATAATTAATCGTATACTTCTCTAGTTAATAAGTAATAAGCTACGTATTAATAATATTACTAAGTTAGTTATTAAGATTAATAAGATCGCTAATAGCCGCTCTTTTTATATAATCTCTATAGCTCTTATTATAATAAGTACTAATATATTACTATTAGTAATTTTTAATAAAAAGTCCGGTTAATTTACCTTTTTACTAAAGTCGTCGTATTTTATTACTATTTAATTAACTTAATTCTAATTTTATAACGTAAATTCGTTAGTAATAACTATTATAATAAGCATTTTATAAGCTTTTTATTTTACTACTTAAGATAATAAAATACTTTAATAATAAAAGAATTTAATAATCTTCTTTATTATATTTAGGTTAGCGTTAGCGAACCACTCGTCGTTTTAATTACCTAAGTCGTTAATAATCTTATAAAATAAGGGTTGCTCCTTAAGCCCCTTTTAAGCGTAAATTTCTATAAAATAAACTAGTATTATATCGATTTACTTACTATTAAGATTATTAAAATCTTTATATACTTATTTTTTTTTAGTATTTTAATTTAATTTTTATTTATTTATATAGTATAAGAATTCCTTTTTTTAGCTATAAACTAACTCGCTCTTTATTATTTTCTAACTCGTATTTTAATTTATAATAACTAATATATTTAATTTTAATAAGGTCGTTCTAAAGCTATTTACTAGCCTTAGTAATAGTATATTATTATTAGTTACTAAATTTATTAAGATCTAAAACCTTCTTACTTTTTCTTATCTCCTCGTACCGAGCCTCGTTACTATTTATTCTTAGTTTTTTTAGTTAAATACTATCTTAGCGGTTTTTTTTTTAGTTACTTAATTAATTAATATTAAAAATAAATTCGCAAATAGCTTAATGACGTCTCGATTACGTAGCGTTTTTCTTTAAGTTAAAACCCGAGAGGTATATACGTTTATTAAATAAATTATTACTAATTAATAGTCTACTTTTTACTTTTTTAAAACTAATAATCTCGTACTAGGAGCTAGTAATATAAAAAAAGACTTTTTAATAGTTCTTTAAAAAGTTCTTTTTATTATAATAATCGTAATTTTAATAAGAGGCTACGAGAGGATCTTTTTAAAAATAGTAGCCTCCTCGTTAAGTTAACTTTTAATACTTATAATATTTATAATTTATAAATTATAACTATTATAATTTTTAAATCTCCTCCTTCTTTATTATACTATCCTCTATACTATATTTCTAAATAATATTTAGAAAATAGTTAAGAAAGTTATAAAGAAATCGTTTAGGTTTTTAAAGTCGTATTTATAAGCTCCTCGGGGGTAGTTCTTTTATATACTATAGATCTCTTAGTTTTATAATTTTTATACCTCTTATTACGTTTTCTAAGTATACTATATTTAAGGGTCCTTTTTTTAATTACGTAATATTCTTTATACTATACTTTTTAAGCTCGTTTGTCGCGCTAATTAATTAAATAGGTAGTTACGTAAGTAGTTTCTTTTACTAATTTAATTAATTAATTTAATTAATTTAATTAATTTCTAATTACGGGCCGGCCGTAAATAAGTTAATTAATAAGAAAAAATAGTATAAAGTTAATAACGGTAGCTCGGTCGCTTTAATATTTTTATTAATTATTAAGGGTTATTTTAATATAATAAACGTCGGCCTTTTATAAATAGTTAAGGGCTATAATTTTTCTACTTCGTTTTATTATAGAGATTTTACGTCTTATTACCTACTTTTTATAAAGTTAAGTAGTACGATTCTCTTATTACGTTCTATATAAAAGGTCGTTATTTTTATATAAAATACTTTATTAATTTATAATTATAAAAATCCCTTTGGGGTCCGGTCCGCCTCATTGGGGGCTATCTTCGCCTTTATAGGTAAGCTGGTCTATTAGGGTTAATATCGAGTGTCTTTATTACGTATTTTAATAAAACTTTATAACTAACTATAGCCGGCCGTAGCCGTTACTAACTATTAATATAGCTTATTTCGTTATTAATAACGTAATATATTAATAACTTTCTAAATAGCTAAAACCTACTTCTTATTTTCTAACTTATTTAATAACTCTAGAATATCCTTTTTAATCTCTCTAAACCTCTTATTTTACTACTATAATACTAGGGTATTAATTATACTCTATAGTTAATTAAGTATTTTATTAAGGCTATATTATATAAGTTAGGTACTAATAATAATAATACTTATATCGATATACGTGTTTCAGATCTTTAAATCGACGGTATTTAATTTGTATTTTTTAAGACGACCTTATTATAGTTCGGGGTCCTCTAGTATAATACTTATAAGATTAAACTTCTAGCCCTTAAGGTATCCCTAGGGGTCGATAATAACTAGGCGTCTTAGTATTTTAATAATATATATTTAAGGTAAATAATTTAATAACGATAGTAATAGGGTAATAATAATAGACGGCGAGGGAAGCGTTTTTCGACTTTAATAAAGGAAACGAGGTAACGAATATATATACGTATACGAGTTAAAGTTAAAATAGGGTAGATATTAAGTCGATATTATTCTTAATAACAGCAACGAGGGTATCTCTAATGCTATTATTATGAGCTATAGTTACTTAGAGGGCGGTAAACTTAGCTAAGTAGGCGGCTTATAAAGTAGTAATATTGGGCGCTTAATATCGCTATTAATAATCCGTAGTTATAAACTTTATAAGAGGAAAAGTTAAAAAAGTAGAAAATCTAAAAAAAAATAGTTTATTAAGATAGTAGGAGTATTTATTAATACTGTGTATTAATACTATATAAATAATACCGAGAACCGCCCGAGTAGCTAGTAAAAGTAGAATAAAAAAACAAATAATTATAAAAATTAATTACTAATTAGTATTAGGATTATTATTATAAAAATAGTAATTAATTAGTTTAAACTATAGGTTAACGAAATAGGTTAATTAAACTATTTTAATATACTACGTAGGGTATAAAAAGGAGGTTCTAATTATAGGTTAGGTAGTCTATAGTAATCGTAAATAGGGCCCCTTATTAGCCCCTGCGCAGCCTCGGCCGTATGCCGAGGTCGAATTGGACTTCCAATCCGACAGTTATGCAACTGCGTATAGGCTATGATCACGACTACGATATGAGGCTAAGTGTGCCACCAGTACTCTTTGACCCCTCCGGATTGACCCGACTGAGGACTCTAGAGCTCTCCGGCGACGTAGGAGGCTGTAGGCGGCGATATCCACGGCCCCTAGCACATTGGTTCAGTGCCATCCTCAAGCTTCCGGGTCTCGAGCGTCTAGTGTTGAGATGCCTGAGCTGTGTGGTCTACGACTTCATAGAGGCCGGTATACCCGCCTTGCCGCGGCTAACCCTAACCCTAAGAACTGACGATAAGGCATAGCCCCTCCGACATAGTCTATCTATCCTGAACTAGAAATCGGACAAGCATATGTAAGTTGATAGGCGGACCATGCTGCAGAAACCTACGGGCCCGGTCGGCGTAGAACAGGCATGTTGGTGGCTATGGTATAAAGGGGAAGTGAGCGCCATCCCAACCACCGGCGAACAGTTGACTTTGGTGGAATAACTTCCTTGGGATGCAGCCTTTTGTGGGAGGATAATGGACGACGGCACACCATGATATTGACGAAACCTTTTCCTCCGTCGGCCAGAGAGGCTCGGTGGTTGTACTTGAGCTGTCTGAGTGGTATTGTGGTGTCGGTGGTGTTCTTCAGCCATACTCTGTGGCCACATTTCGATATTCACTCTTATGACTTATCTGGAGAAAGGACTGGAACGCAAACAAGTCATGCAAATCCGTATGACCAAGATGGCGCAATTAACGAAGAGGATGAGATGTATTATCTTGGATCGAAAAAGAACGAAACATCAGAATCACATAGGCTACAGGAGATGAAGTACGCCGTCATTCTCCCAACATTTGTGAGTTCCGGTCATTGGGGGTGAAGAGATAATAATTGCTAATCGAGCGTAGAGTGGACACATGCCTCTTGCGATGGAGTTCCTGCAGTCTTATATGTGCCTTTGTACAGATTAGCTAAAAGTCGATTTCCACGTCATCGTGTCAGATTCAAATGAGGTCGTAATGTTCCAAGATGCGATGAAAAAGTTGAAGCCCTGTGGGCCAATCTACAGCATTTTCCCGACGCCAGCGATGAACATTAACGGGCCGAAACCGAAAATCAACATCATCAACATGTTCGACATTCTACCCCCAGTCTTTCACTCCATGACAACTGGGAAAATCAGAGGCAATGATACGTCGGCGCTTCTAAAAGAACGTGGAAAATACCAATACCAGACAATCAAGAAGATGTCAGCAGCACTGGAGCTCGATTACGACTACGCGCTCTGGCTGGACTCCGAGGCTATCGCCGTGCAGCCGTTCAGCATGCGCCAAACCTTTGATGCTTACGTCAAGGACCCTACGATTTGGAGGTCGAGAATGACCAATGACGATTTCATGCGGAGACTCATCGGCGCCGCGGCAAACGTTCTAGATCGATCGATGGACTCATTCGGACCCGCTGTTAGTATCCCTATTACAAGGTAATTAGTTCGAACCGTGGGTTAACAAAGAGATTAATTAAACTATATAAATTTTTGCGTAGGTATAAAAGGGAGGTTCTAATTATAAGTTAAGTAAGCTATAATAATTTATAAATAAGGGCCGTAATTAGCCCCTGCGCGGGCTACTATATACTAAGATCGAATTAAATTTCTAATCTAATACTAACTTTCTCTTTTTTTTATAATTTTAACTACTATAGTTAGAAGTATAATTCGACCTTGGGCCCGTTTACTAAGTCGTCTCTTTCCCCCCCTTTTTTTTACTTTTTTTATATAACTTATTTTTCTATTCGTACGTTAACTTTTCTACTACTTACGAATTACTCTAGCCCCTTATTAAGTACTATTTTTATAAAAGCGTTAATAAGGTTATTATTATTATTAATCTAACGGATTTTAATAATTTTACGCTTTTTATACGATTACCTAAGGGCTATAATATTAATTATAAACCTCTTTTCTTTTATAGTCCCTAATTTAATAAGATATTTATATAATAAATAAGAATTAGTATAAATAATCGTTAAGATTAGTAAAAAGTTAAGTCGATCGGTAATCCTCCTTAGTATTATTAAAATTATATAGGCAAGGTTAACGCTATTAATTATATTATAAACTTCTAATATAAGCACACTTCTTATTACTTATTTATTTTTAATAAATAAGTAGTAAATTATATTATTATATATTATAAATTCGCTTTTACTTATACTCTCGTTAACTAGGATAATAATATACTTTAATTATAAAATAAGGTCTTCGTTATTTATAAATAAACTATTAATAAAAACGTAAAGCTTATTAGTTATAAAGTTAATTAGGTAGTAAACGAGGCCTCGATCGAGGTTTAATTATTACTACTTTAGCTACTTATTAAGTACCTTAACGTCTTATTTATTTAGTTTTATAACTTACGCTACTCTAATATAATTAAAAATTACTTTAGGCTAGTAAATACTTATAATATATACCCCTTGCATAAGCTTAGCCTTATACTATTTATTAATATTAATTACGTTTAGATTAATAAGGGTAATTTTTTTACCCTACCCCTTTTATTAAAAAATAATAGTTTCCCCCTTAATTATAAAAATCCTACTGTTAAACGCTAGTAAATTATTTATTATAAGGACCTCTTTTAGCTTTATTACGAATCTCGCTTTTTAAAGCTCCTTATTCTTTTTTTATAAAGTTAATATTAGATAGGCGTAATATATTATTAATTTATATTTTAATAATTTTAAATAAGTTATTTACGTACTTAGAAACTAGTAAGTACGGATCGTACGTAAATATAACTATCGATAATTAGTTAATATAAAAATTATAGTATATAACTTATTAATAAGTGCCCGATTCTACGAGCCTATATAGTAACTTAAGTACCTCGATAATCGTACTTTTTAAGTACTTACTAGCTATTTCTTTTAGTAAATAGGCTAAGATTTTTCTTATAAGCCCTGTGGTTAATTAAGTATAGGCCTAGGTAATATCACGGCTCTAAATCTCGTATCTTTTCTTTTATAATAATATTATTAATACTATTATTAGCTATTAACTATAGTACTATACTATAGGTAATTACGTAAGTAACGTCGCTTTTTTAACGTCGCTATACCCCTAAATTATATACCTAGATTTCTTATATAGTTAGGGCGTTCCTTTTCTTTTAATTTTACGAACTATTCGTAATTTAAATATATAGAGATTTATATACTTTTCTAAGTCGTAAAGGATAAATCGATAGACCTCTCGATTATAAAGAGTATTTATTTCGATAAGATCTAATTCCTTATATAGCTTTTTAATAATTATAATTACGCCTTTTTTATATAGTTTAATTACTAGCTCGAAATTAGCTTTTTTTTTATTATATAAAAGGTATTAATTACCTCGTTATTAGTTATAAATTACCGCGTTATAGCTTATTATCGTAATCTTTTATAACGTCTTATTAATAGTATTAGTACCCTTTTAGTAATTTCCTCTTCCTCGTCGTTTATTAATACTACTATAATAATTTTATTAAAAGTAATTTCTTATACCTTTACTATAAGTTATATAGTTTCCCCTAGCTTTTTTTCTTCTTATAAATTAGAAATTACCTCGTTAAGATTTATATAATATAGTCTAACTACTATAATTAATACCTCGAGTAGCTAGTCGTAATCTCTCGTAACTATATAAAAGCGCTCGTTAATAAAAATTAATTTATATAACCTAGCTTATTATTAAGTAATTTCGTACTATACTCGTATATCTAAATTTAGTAATATATCTAAATTAACCCCTATATTAAGTTTATTACGTATAGTAATTACTTTAATAATTTACTTTTTATACTTATTTCGCACAGTACTTATATTACTTTCTTAACTACTCGGGCTCGTTAACTTATATTTAGTAATAATAATAAGGCTAAGGTCGTTTTTAAATATACTCTAAATACTAAAAGCGTTAGTATAAGCCCGTTAAGCCCTATAGTATTATTATAATATTTAAATACTATTTAGAGGTATTTGTTATTAGTAAAATCGGGATTTTTTTTTAATAATTTTAAACGCCCTTTTTAGCTATTAATATACCCTTTTTATTTTTTTAATACTATAGTACGCTTTAACGAGTACTATTTTTAACTATATACTATAGGCCGCCGCATTTTCTTTAAATTCTATTAACTTAAAACTAGTACTAGCGTCGGTCCTAATACTATCTAGCGGTCCCTAGTATATATTAATCTAGTTTTTTCGTAGGGCTATTTATACTATTTTTATTTATAAATCCCATAAGAATTACCCTATTTAAAATAATATTACTTCGTTAATTATATATAGGACCGGTCGACTATTGAAATAAAAAAATATTAATAACGATTTCTTAATTAAAATTAAGCTTATTACGTAATTTAAATTTAAATTTACGTAGGCTCTGCGTATTTATTTAGTATTAATAATATACTTTTATTAACTATTCTAGTACCCCTATTTCGATATTATTATTACCTAATTACCTTAGTAAATTATATAGCCTCGCGACTAATAAGTAACTAAATCTCTAATATAGTTATTAAAGCTTATTTTCCGTTAGGTAATTAATTAACTTTATATTATTAATAAGCCTTAGAAACACGTACCCCTATCGTTATTTAACTATTTTAAAGTACTTATTACTAGAGATTCTATTTCTTATATTATTAAATATAATACCTAGTCGATCTATATTTTTTAAATATAAAAGAAATAGGGTATTAATAAGAAAAATATAAAAAGTTATTGTTCTGAAGTACGTCTTAATTTCTACTATACTTAGGGTAATAATTTCCTTACCTAGGCCGAAGCTAATTTTTATAATACTTATTATTAATATATTAAGCGTTATTAGTACGATTTTTTATAACACTTAGAATTACCCTTTTCTTCTTATTAACTATTACGATACCCTAGTATTTAAAATAATCTTATAGAAATTATCTAGGCCGTACTTTTTACTTGTATAAAATACTTATATAAGCTTAGCGTTTAAGTAATTTAGATAGTATAAAAAGGACCCCTCTAGCTACCCTTAAAATTACTTAGTACTATATTTCTTCTCTTTAAGAATTAAGAAAATAGAATTCTATGCTATTAAATTCGTCCTTTTATTTACTTCTATATCCGTTATTTAAAAAACCTTCTCTCACTATTTATAAATAAAAGCCTATTTATTAAGAGCTTTTATTACTTTTTATTTATTTAGCCTCGTATATCCTCTCGATCCTAACGGGGCAAAAAAAAAGTAATTAATCTTATTAATTTCGTTATAATCTAATTCGTTAATATAAGGAGTAAGATCTTCTTTATTTTCCGAATTTCTTATAGGGTACGGATACTCTAAGTTATTAATTTAATTTCTTTTACTAAGTTCTATACCCCCGGATTTACCCTTATATATAATAAAAAATTAGTTAAACTAACGAAGGCTAGCTTTACTATTTACTACCCTCGACTTTTTATATTATTCGTATAATTTAGTACGCTTTTTCTTAGAGTAGTTACTTAATTAATATCTATCCTTTTTATAAATAAAATACTATTTTTTTTATTACCTTACTCGTAAATTAAATCTCTACTTATTTAATAAATCTAGGCTTCTTTATTAATAATTACTATACCTAACCTCTTTTCTTTTTTTATTATACGTCCGATCGACTTAATATTACTAATACGGGCCGTTATATATTTAAAAATAGGTTTAG
The DNA here is from genome assembly GCA_030869315.1 of Colletotrichum cuscutae. Classification (NCBI taxonomy): domain Eukaryota; kingdom Fungi; phylum Ascomycota; class Sordariomycetes; order Glomerellales; family Glomerellaceae; genus Colletotrichum; species Colletotrichum cuscutae. Next base: position 24,797 of record MPDP01000074.1, read on the forward strand.
TATAATATTCTTACCTTAATATTAAAACTAAATCTCAGTCTTAAATAGAGCGTCTTATAGTTTTTAAGTACTTAGTATAGGGTTATTTTTATTTCTAGTACGTATTAGATTATAATATAGAGATATCCGACTTTTTACTCGTTTATTCCCTTATTAAGCTAGGTTTTTATTAGCTTATTAATTTAATTAATAAGCTCTTTAAGGATTTCTATTCGTAATTTACCCTCTATTATCCTAGTTATAAATATAAAAAAAATCGCTTATAGCTTAAATAAGAGCTTTATATTCTTATTATAAGCTTTAAAATAGCTTCGGATTATATTAATAATACTAAAAAAGTCGTTTTAATTGAAATTACGTACCGCTTTATAATAATAATTAAAAGCTTTGCCTATAAGTACGATATTAATTATTAAATAGTATTAGTATTTTCTAATCCCGACTTTTTTATAATAATTATAAAATATTGTTAAGGTTTTTTATAAGACCTCGTATTTCTTTCTAAAATATAATTTCTTTTTTAAAAAGATCTTTTTAAAGTTTATAAATTATTTTATATTTATTACTATATTTTTAGTATTTATATACGATCCCTGCGTTGCTACGTATTATTAGTAACTTCGGGTCGTCTATTTCCTTTTTTATTAACTAATTAGTACTAAATTTCGTATTAATAATAGCGACGAGTTATAGATTAAAATAAGTAGAATTATTAATTATCGTACTTTTAATACTATACTTTACTTTTATATATCCTTTTATAATAATAAATTATTATTAGTAATTATTAAAAAGAAATCTAGGTCGTTTACCCTTTTTTTAAATTCGTTAAAGCGATTATACGCTCTATTAACTTATACTTAGTTCTATAATATAAATTCCTCTTTTATAATTATTATTACTAGGATTTTATATAGTTCTCGCGATTATAATTATATTAATAATACCCCTCGCTTATATAAAAATTTATTAACTACTTTTATAATTCCTAAGCTTACGCTTACGAACTATTTATTTAGTTAGTAACTAAGGTCGTTTACGATTTTATAAAATAGAGGTTATTTATATAGCCCCTTTTTTTTATAAACCTTAGTTAAATAAATTAATACTACGTTAATTTATTTATTATTAAATTAATCTACGATTTTATTTATTTACGTCCCCTAATAGTCCGGGTTAATATTTACTTACTTATAAAGGATCGGAATTCTATTTAAAATCGGGTTTTTTTTTCTTTTTTTATATTTTAACTTACTAGGGGTCGTATTCTAGCTCGTGCCTATATTAATAATTACTAGCATATTTAATTTTAATAAGAATATATTTAATCTGCGTATTAACTATAATAAACCTATACTTTTACTATTTAACGAATTTATTAAGGTCTAAGTAATTCCCGCTTTTTCTTATTATCTCGCTATTACTCTCGTTTTTACTATTTTTAATAATTATTATTATTCTTTTAGATTACTAACTATTATACTTACTAAGATCCTTTTTTTTATTTAGGATAAAAAGGTAGGTTTTAGTAGTTCCTTTTTTAATAATAATAATAAACCTTTATATTACTATAAAAAGATAAAATAATTAGTCTTAGGATCTTTATTAATTACTAATTTCTACTATTCTAAACACTTCTAGCTTCTTAAACCTCGTACTCTACGTAATCTCTAAATTACTTCCTTCCTTAACCTACCTCCTCTAGAGTAATATTTTATAAAAATAGTTAAAAATAAATACCGAGCGGCTCGTAAAAGAGCTGTATAGGCTATTAAATACGGTTAGTGAAATTAAGCCCTTGTTTTTATAATATTAAAAACTTCGCGGATTTATTAAAAATACTTACTAATTACTATAAATCTTTACTACGTTAAGATTACTTATATTAAATAAAAATAAATATTTTAAAAATCGTTTCTTTTATAGCTTCTTAGTACCCTATTTTATATCCTTTTAGGTAGTTTTCTTATAGCTTAATTATACTAATTAAGTAATTATCGCTTACTAGCGGTCCTTTTTATTACTTAGTTAATTTCTTAGAATTAATAATCTTATACTAGGAGCTAATATAAAAAAAAGCTCCTTAGTAGCCCTTTAGAAAATTCTTTTCCTTTCCCCTTAGAGCTATGTCTTTTAGCCTTTTTTTAAGTTAATTACTACTCTAGTAAGAAGTTATAAGACGTTTTTAAAGTAGCTACTTTTTTTTTATAGTAGGTTAACTTCCGATACTCGTAATACTCGTCCCTCGATATTATTAAGACTTCTAAATCCCCTCTTTTTTTATTAGACCGTCCCCTATATTATATTCCTAAATAATACCTAAGTAATAATTAAGGGGGTTATAAAAAAATTATTTATATTGCGGGCTTTAAAGTCGTATTTATAAGACCCTTATTAAGTAGACCCTTTTATATATCGTAAATCTCTTAGCTTTATAACTCCTATACGGGTTCTTATTACGCTTATTAAGAATATTTATTATACTTAAGAAACCCTTTTTTTAATTACGTAATACTCTTTTATACTATATTATTAAGCTCGTTCGTTATATTAATTAATTAGGTAAGTAGTTATTACGTAAATATTTCTTTTTACTAATTTAATTAACTAGCTCTTAATCGCAAGCCGGCTACGGGAGAGTTATTTTAGTAAAAGGGCTACTTAAGTCGATATTAAGAGACTAGTTACTTAAGTAGTTCCGTTAATTAATATAGTTTAATATAATAAACGTCGACCTCTCGTAAATAATAAAGGACTACGATTACTTAATTCTATATAGTATTTAAAAATCGCCCCTTTTTCGTCTATTTCTATAAGGTTAATTAGTATAAATCCCCTATTTTATATAGTATTAAGAGGTCGTCTTTTTTACGTAATAAGATACTTTATTAATTTATAATAATAAAATTTAATTACTAATTAGTATTAGTATCCTTATTATAAAGTAATTAGTTCGAACCGTAAGTTAATAAAGAGATTAATTAAACTATATAAATTTCTACGTAAGTATAAAAGGGAGGTTCTAACCGTAAGTTAGGTAGGCCGCGATAATTTATAACTAGGGGCTATAATTAGCCCCTGCGCGGGCTGCCGTATGCCGAGGTCGAATTGGACTTCTAATCCAACACCCGCCTTTTAGAACCTAGAGAGTGTAGAATGGATTTTCGAGAAGAACATGATCAAGGATCTGGTTCCGTATGTTAAAAAGGTTCAAAAACAAGACTTTTGGACTGCGTGGGTCACGCATGGTGGACCGTTCGAGGTGAACCTTCTCAACATGCATATCCAAGCACGAAAGCTGGAGACGACGGACCCCCTATTCACCAAATACCGGATCATCGAGACTGAACGAGAGATGCAGAAATACGGCATGGGTAAGTCATGCATTCCAACCATACTCCAGCCAGCTATTATCTATGACTGAGGACTGATCGTTCCAAAAGTTGAACCAGCAAAAGCTGTGATCGACGCCATGACAGGAACTGGCCTCCTAGAGAGGGGCTACAAGTTGTTGGCAGTCCCAGAAATAGTACCAAACTTTTCCTCCATGCTACGCGAAAACGGTCAGACTCTCTTTCGACTCGACAATCTCGACGTTGGTCCACCAGAAGCCATCGATCGGTTTCTGTTGGAGACGCCGATAAACATCATATGTTCGGGAGCTCCGCCGTTGCATAGTTGGTGGGAAGAGCGGAAGAAGAGCATTTAGATAGCGAGTTTTGATCAATAATACCCCATTTGTTTTGTTACTTCAATTCCTTCTTCATTAGGTTGTGCCATGCACCTATGATTCTATTAGAGAGGCCTCCTAGCATACGAATTATTCACGATAGCATCGCGCCCGCTATAAGAGACGAGAGGGAAATGCTCTGTGGTTCTCCTAATTCCTCGGCTTAGCACCTCAAAGTAACGCGAGACACATGCCCAAGAGTGCTATTGCCAGATGACACAGCGCCCGTCACGTACAAAACCTTGCGAGGGTGGTGCAAGTCCAGAGCTACCGAAGATGCAGCTCCGAGAAGGGGCGAGGATGCAACGACGGTCTTTCCTCCGTGTACCAAATCGATTCCGAGAACCTCCAGAGGACCGTTGGTGGCAACATAGGCAGTCTTACCGTCTTTCGACAAAGCGAAGTCGTCACCAAAGGTGATGTTGGTAGCCAGAGTCTCCGCGGGGCCAGTGGCCGTTCCGGTTGTGAGAGAGATGGGGACTCTGCCGAATAGGCCTTGGTCCAAGCTCACGAAATAAAGTTTGTTGCCCCGAATGCGAATCCCGTTGACGGCGACGCCAATGCTGGAATTCGAAGATACTGGGGCCATCTCAGGCTCAGCAAGAACAGTCTCAACGAGCTTGGTGTTTACGTTGAGTCGAAGGACGGTTCCACGGCCAGAGTCGGATATGAGCAGGTTCTGAGTATCATTCTTGGCCAAACGTGCCATGCCGTTGAGTTGAAGAGCGGATGGGACAAGCGTGATGAGAGAAAGCACAGCTGGCTGGAGCACAGTCCCGTTGCGCGAGGTGCGGAATTTACGGAGGTCGACTTTCCACAAGCCGTTCGAGTTTTCGGTTGAGGTCAGATTCGAACCGAGGACGTAGAAAACATCCTTTTCGCCGAGTTCGGTGATTCCGAGGAGACTGTCAACGCCGTCGATGGTGACAACAGGAATCGGCGCATGTTTGGCTTCAGGCGACAGGTCGAAAAGGGTCGGAGAGGCCGTGGAGGTGACTAAGAGGTTTCCATTCTCCCGAACCGCAATGTTCTCGAGTGATCGTGCTCCGGGGACGGACTGCAATGACGTGACCTCACTTGCGTTCCGCCAATCGCAACCAGTAGTAGGGGCCGATGAGGCTGGTGAGAGCATGAGAGCTGCCAGGCCCAACAACTGGAAACCGACCAGTCGCAATGCCATCATGTTGGTCGATTAAGGATAGGGTGAGAGTAGGGCAGCGAAACGAGCGAGATTATTAGAAGAAAGATTAGAATGTCCAGTGTGGCGGAGATACCATATTTCAAAGATTCCTGAGCTTCATGAAGTTGGAGATAGTATTACTAATACCGAAGCTGTCAGCGCGAAAAGGAGGTAGTTAATTTGTAAAGTGGATGACCAAGGCCCACTGCGGAATAGTGACATCAATTAGCTGCTTGTTCATCGATCACGTCAAACCGTGAATACAAGCTCCTTTCCCTTGCAGGCATGATTCGGCCGAGGGGTTCGGCAATGGTAGTGGACGGATATATCTAGAATCCGGTTTTCAGTAAAGCTGCTGCGGACAGGAATTAGATGGCATATATAATCGCTCTTCAGATTAGTATGAAGCCGTGGTCCAACTACGTTGGAACCTCGAGACAGATAATATGCCGGACTACTGAAAGACATTCATCGACCATGGGGCAGTCCAGGCTGTTCTTGAGTAAAACTATTTGCTCTGTTGTTAGGATGCCGCTTTGCCGATGCTTTAGCAGGTAATATTCCGGCGAAAGTGGTCTTCTCTGACTTAGCGTCTCCGAAGCGACGGGATGTCAGCAATATTGTTATGCGACTCATGCACTGACCAAGCTTTCGGACCGAATGCGACTTATACAAAGACTTTGGAGAGTTTACCTCAGCTTACCTACCATCCTTAAATCCAGGACTTCGGAGAAGAATAAATTATTTCCGTGTAAGTAAAAGTTGTTCATTGGCTCGGGCACAGTTTTGGAGTGTTTGGCAAAGTTTCGTGGCGCCATATTGTGGGACGAAGATCATTGGATCCACTTTCTAGTTGTCAGCCAGTCGCATGTTATCGCCGTAACTCCGTAGCCATGTCGTTTTCGCTGCAGTTACGTCACTGTGAATGGACTCACTAACGCATCTTAAATGACCTCGAAGCCAAGATCTTGTTCTGTTATTGAAGTAGCAGATCATTCATCTTTATGAAATCACGTCAAAAGCAAAGCTACTAATACGACCACAACCAAAATCGATCGAAATGGCTAAGACTTTCCAATTCCAGGACATCCAAGTCAACTCGCCAGGCTTCGGCGCCATGGGCCTGAGTTTCGGCCTGGGAAGCAATCTGAGCTTGGAAGAAGCTGAACCCGTTCTACTTAAGGCAATTGAGCTCGGATGCACATTCTGGGATACAGCAGTAAGTCAATGGCTCTCACGCAGGCCCCTCAACACCATTACGCATGATCTCCATATACACATATGCTTTCCACGAGGCACTAACTTCTTTGCGACTAGGTTGTTTACCAGGCTGGTGTTAACGAGAAGCTTCTCGGCGACTTCATCAGAAAGCACAACGTGCGGGACAAGGTGTTCAGTCAGTGCTTTCGAAGTATTCTCACTTCATTGACTACAACTGACTTTCCTCCTCCAGTCGCTTCCAAGTGTGGATTTGACGTTTTTGGCTCCGGCGGTATCACCAACTCTGCTTCTCACATCAAGCAGTACATCGAGGGCACTATCGAGAGACTTGGTTTCACTCCTGACCTCTACTACCTTCATCGCATTGATCCCAGTAAGCTTCCAAGGCATGGAGGAAGATGAGAGGAAATGTTCACTGACAGGTACCTTACTTAGATACGCCCCTCGAGGAGTCCATCACAGCGCTCGATGAGATCCGCAAGGCGGGCAAGACGAAGTACATCGGTCTTTCTGAGTGCTCAGCGGCCACCCTTCGCAAGGCCAACTCAAGTAAGTCCCACTCTTAGAAGTATTCAGACCCCCCACTAACAATCCGTAGTTGCCAAGATCGATGCGCTTCAAGCCGAGTACTCAGCTTTCGAGACCATCCACGAGACTGACGGTTTGATTGAAGCTGCAAAGGAGCTCGGAGTTGCATACGTGGCTTACAGCCCCCTGGGTCACGGATGGCTCGTTGATGACTTCCAGTACAAGAGCCCAGACGACTTTGCACCCAACGATTTCCGTCGTGGAAGTGAGTTACAACTGGAAACCAGAAACTCTGTCTAAAAAACGCTGACAACTCGATGCAAAGGTCCCAAGTTCCAGGGCGAGAACTTCTACAAGAACAAGGCTATTGTTGATGAGATCAAGAAGCTTGCTGTGCGCAAGGGAGTCACGCTGCCTCAGATTGCCCTTGCCTGGGTTGCCGCTCAGGGAATGATTCCTATTCCTGGCACAACAAAGGCCAAGAGATTAGAAGAGAACTGGGTATCAAGAGACGTTGTTTTCTCCGACGAGGAGAGGGTGGAGATGCGGAAGATTATCGATGCGGCCAAGCCGCATGGAAACAGATACAACCCAACCCAGCAGGCTATGGTTGGGCACTAAGCTGGATATGCGATTATTAAGCTATGAAAATTCGTTCATGACTGAAAGCACTTTCGAGATTTTCATCGACCGTGTGACCTTCTGATAGTAAGAAACAGTACACATTACCGCCACTGACGACACAAGAAAAACCACGTTGAACCTACATGATATAGAAGGTTCTTTGTCGAGCTTTCTCGACCCATTGCTTGTCCCACATGCCAATCTCGAAAAAGCCAACTCTTTGTACCACCGGACTAGACCTCGAATGCCATCGTGAGCTTAGTCCAGCCATGGACCTGTAAGGCGTCTCCAATAAAACTAGACCAATCTCGACCAAGTTTTCGTTGTTGAACAGACTCTTAGAGTTGCCGAGTCTCAGGCAATATAACTTTGTCTTTGGAAGCTGAGTTGGGCTCGTATCCATGATGATGACGCCGCCGGCCGATGGCTCTGACCGCCTGTTGATTTTGAACGGATTGGAGCTTTGCTTGAACATTGAATAGCACTTGGGAATTCCAGTCACAATAATCGAATCTTTGATGAGATGTTTTTCGGATATCATAGTCTCAACAGTGTAGTTTGTGAGGCCAATAATCCCCCCTTCGAGTTTGGGCCCCCTTCGAGCTCCCCAAACTCGAAGTCAGTCTTGAGAGAGGTGCGGCCGAAGAATGGTTCGAGAGGCGTGTCAGGAACCGACACGTTGTCGAAATTCTTAGAATTCGGATTGAGATATTCCATACCTCCCATTCCGATCACAGTCGGCTTTTGGGAGGAATTTTTGGCATAAGTATCGGATTAGAAGTCCAATTCGACCTCGGCATACGGCCGAGGCTACGCAGGGGCCAACGAGGGGCCCTATTTACGATTACCGCAGACTACCTAACTTATAATTAGAACCTCCTTTTTTATACTTTACGTAATATATTAAAATAGTTTAATTAACCTACTTTATTAACTTATAATTCGAACTAATTAATTAATATCCTTATAATAAGGATACTAATATTAATTAGTAATTAATTTTTATTATTATAAATTAGTAAAGTATTTAATATAGAAAAAACGACCTTTTTAAATAGAACGTAATAAGAGAATCGTACTACTTAACTTTATAAAAAGTAAGTAATAAGATATAAAATCTTTATAATAAAACGAAATAAAAGAATCGTAGCCCTTAACTACTTATAAAAAGCCGATGTTTATTACGTTAAAATAACCCTTAATAATCGATAAAAATATCGAGGCAACTAAGCTACCGTTATTAACCTTATATAATTCTTCCTTATTAATTAACTTACCCATAGCTAGCCCGTAATTAGATATTAATTAAATTAATTAATTAATTAGTAAAAAGAACTACTTACGTAACTACTTACTTAATTAATTAGTACGATAAATAAGCTCGATAGTACGGTATAAAAAAGTACTATGCGATTAAAAAAAGGGTTCTCTAAGTATAATAAATATTTTTAATAAGCGTAGTAAGAACCTAATAAGAATTATAAAACTAAGAGATTTATAATATATAAAAGGGTTTATTATAACGAGGATCTTATAGATATAACCTCGAAGCCCGCGATCTAAATAATCTCCTCGTAGCCTTTTTAATTATTTTCTAAATATTACTTAGGAATATAGCGTAGAGGATAGTATAATAAAGAAGGAGGAGATTTAGAAATTATAATAGTTATAATTTATAAATTATAAATATCGTAAGTATTAGAGGTTAGCTTAGTAAAAAGGCTATTACTCCTAAGAAGATTCTCTCGCAGCTTCTTATTAAAATTATAATTATTATAATAAAAAAAGAATACTTTAAAGGGCTACTAAAAAGCTTCTTTTTATACTATTAGCTCTTAATACGAAAATTATTAATTTTAAAAAAGTAAGAAGTAGATTATTAACTAGTAGTAATTTATTTAATAAATATATATACCTCTCGGGTTTTAACTTAAAGAGAAACGTTACGTAATTAAGACGTTATTAAGCTATTTATAAATTTATTTCTAACGTTAATTAATTAAGTAATTAAAAAAAAATTACTAAAATAGCGTTTAACTAAGAAGACTAAGAATAAATAGTAACGAGGCTCGGTACGAGGAGATAAGAAGAAGTAGGAAGGTCCTAGACCTTAATAAATCTAACGATTAATAATAATATATTATTATTAAGGTTAATAAGTAGTTTTAAAATGACCTTATTAAGATTAAATATACTAATTATTATAAATCGAAGAACGAGTTAAGGAATAATAAAGAGCGAGTTAGTTTATAGCTAAAAAAGAGGAATTCTTATATTATATAAATAAATAGAGATTTAATTAGAATACTAAGGAAAGTAGGTATATAAAAATTTTAATAACCCTAATAATAAGTAAATTAACGTAATATTAGTTTATTTTATAAAAGTTTATATTTAAAAAGGGCTTAAAAAGTAAGCCTTATTTTATAAAAGTATTAATAACTTAAGTAATTAAAAAGACGAGTAGTTTATAAGCGCTAATTTAAATATAGTGAAGAGGGTTATTAAATTCCTTTACTATCGAGGTATTTTACTAGCCTAAGTAGTAAAATAAAAAGCTTATAAAACGCTCGCTACTATAGTCGTTATTAATAAATTTATATTATAGGACTAGAATTAAGTTGACTAAATAATAATAAAATATAACGATTTTAATAAGAGGGTAAACTAACTAGAATTTTTATTAAAAATTACTAATAATAATATATTAGCGCCCGCTATAGTAAGGACTATAGAGATTATAAAAGAGGAGCGGTTATTAATAATCTTATTAATCTTAGTAACTAGCTTAATAACGTTACTAATACGTAGCTTATTACTTATTAATTAGAGAGGTATATAATTAATTATATAAAGTTAATATAACTATATTAATATATAAAAGATATATAAAGAGACTAACTTAAGAATTATTATTATGAGGTAATTTACTAACTTTATAAAGATCTTTCCTAAAGAGAAATTATATTTAAAAAGGAAATATAAGGTTTTATAAAAAACCCTTATAGTTTTTTATAAGTATTATAAAAAAGTTAAAATCTAAAAATAATAATACTACTTAATAATTAACGTTATATTAATTAATAAGGCTACGGATTATTATTATAAAGTAGTACGTATTATTAACTAAACCGACTTTTTAAGTATAGTTAACGTAATTCGAAGTCGCTTTAAGACTTAAAATAAGAGTTTAGAGCTCTTATCCGAGCTAAGGGTATTATTATTTAAGTTTATAATTAGAACGATAAAAGAAAAGTCGAGGCTAAAGATTTTTAAAAAACTTATTAATTAAATCGATAAGCTAATAAAAACGTAGCTAAATAAGGAGATAAATAAGTAAAAGGTTAAGTATTTTTATATTATTATATAGAAAGTCCTAGAAATAAGAGTAACTTTATATTAACTACTTAAGTATTATAAGACCCTTTACTCGAGGCTAAGGTTTAGCTTTAATATTAAAATAAGGATACTTTAATAAACGTATTTATAATTATATAATAGCCCTTATTAATAGTACTAAGTCGACTATACGTATAGAAATAAGGGGAGAAATACTAAGTATAGTAATTACTAAGCTAGAGGAATAGACTCCTTAATTAGTTATTAATTAAAGTTAAGATAGGGGTAATAAAAAGAGAAGTATTTTATATATAAAAAGGACGGCTATTAATTAAGTAATTACTTTAAAAAAGAGCGTACTAAATTATATAAGTAATATAAGAAGTTAAGAGTAGTAAATAGTAAAACTAGCCCTCGTTAATTTAACTAATTCCTTATTATATATAAAAATAAATCTAAAAGTATAATTAGTAATTTAGAGGATCTATATATAATAAGAAATTTAGAAAATAAAAAAGATCTTACCCCGTATACTAACGAAGTAGATTTTAATAAAACTAATAAAATTAACTACTCTTTTTTTACCCCGTTAGCTTCTAGAGGATATATAAAACTAAATAAATAAAAAATAATAAAAGCTCTTAATAAATAAGCTTTTATTTATAAATAGTAAGGGAAAATCTTTTAAATAATAAATATAAATTAATAGATAAATCTAATAGCGCCGAACCTTATTTTATTAATATTTAAAAAAAGTTAGTACCTCTTTTAATACTTAAAGAGAAATAGGGTACTAAGTAATTCTAAGGGTACTTAGAGGGGTCTTTTTTATACTCTTTAAATTACTCAAACGCTAAGCTCGTATAAATATTCTACGCTAATAAATAATATAGCTTAGATATTTTCTAAAGGATTATCCTAGATATAAGAATATTATAATAGTTAACTAAAAGTAAGGAGTAATTCTATATACTCTAAAACATATTCCTAGTTACGTTAAATACGTTAATAATAAGTATTATAAAGATTAGCTTCGGCCTAAGTAAAGAAATATACGCCCTAAGTATAATAAAAGTTAATATATACTTAAGTACGATAGTCTTTTATATCCTACTTATTAATATACTATTTTTATTATACTTAAAGGATATAAACTAATTAAGTATTATGTTTAATAATACGAGGGATAGACTATTAAATAGTAAGTAATTTATACTTATTAAAAAGTAATAGGGGTATATATTTATAAAGCTCGAATTAGACGTTAAATTTATTAACTATTTTATAGAGGGAGAGCTTAAGTAATTATATAGACGCTTTAGCTACTTATTAGTTATAAAGCTATATAACCTCCTTAAATAATCGGAGAATAATATAGAAATAGGAGTTCTAAAGTACTTAATAAAAATATATTACTAGTACTAAATAAACGCCCAGAGCCCGTATAAATTTAAGTTTAAATTATATAATAAGCTTAACTTTAACTAGAAGATCGTTATTAATATTTTTTATTTAAATAATTACTTAGTATTATATATTATTAATAAGGCTATATTATTTTAAAGAGGCTAATTCCTTAAGGACTTACTTACTAAGACTATTTAGTTAATACTAAAAAGAGCATAGATCGATATATACTAAGGGTTACTAAATAAGATTAGGATTAATATAAGTACGAGCTTTAAGTTAGTAGAGTTTAAAAATAATACTACTACGTATAGTATATAGCTAAAAATCGTACTTATTAAAGTATATTATAGTATTAATAAGGTAAAAAGAGCTTAGTAATAATTAAAAAGAGCGTTTAAAATTATTTATAATAAGTACTCTAATACTACGGATAAAGAGTGTTTTTAAATAGTGTTTAAGTACTATAATAATACTATAAGCCTAAAAAGACTAGTTCTAACGTTTTTTATATTTAGAGTATACCTAAGGATAATAATAACCTCGCTACTATTACTAAATATAGCTTAGTAAGCTTAGGTAATTAATAAAGTAATAAAAATACTCCGGGAGACAAATATAAAGTACTAGATTAATAAGGCTATTACTACTCGTAATAAGCTAGATATAAGTTCTAATTTTAATATATTACTAAATTTAAACGTTAAAGTATAAAAAAAAACTATTAAATAGTAGTTAGGCTTATATAAATTAATCTTGGTTAATAAACGTTTATATATCGTTACTAAAGATCGAGACTAATTATTTAAAATATTAATTATAGTAGTACGACCGTACTATACTAATTATAATAAGGAGATATTAGCTTAATAAAAAGAAGAAGAGCTAGGGGAATCCCCTTAGTAGCATAAGGAGGAATAAAAGATTATCCTTAATAAAATTATTATAATAAAATAAATAAATAATAATAATAAAAAAGAGGTAATACTTATATTACTAAGACGTATAAAAAGACCTAAATAAAAGGTACTACTTTAATAATTTATTATTAATAACGCTATAATTAGTATATTTTATATAATAAAAAAGAAGGCCGATTTTATACTCGTAATTTAATTATAAAAGGATAGTATAATTATAATAGCTAGGAGACCTTTTAAGGGATTAGACTTAGTAGAAGTAGAGATACTATGCGATTAAAGGGTTTATTAATTTATCCTCTACAATTTAGTTAAATACGTAAATTTATATATTTTTAAATTGCGTATAGTTCGAGAAATAAAAAGAAAGGGTACCCTATAGCTATATAAGAAATTGAGGTACGTTATAAAAGGGTACGGCGATATTAAAAAGGCAATACTACTTACTTAGTTACCTATAGCTTAACGCTATAGCTAGCGCTTTATAATAATACTAATAGTATTATTATAGTAAAAAAGATACTAAATCTAGAGTTATAATATTACGTAAATATATACTTAATTAGTAACTAGGCTTATAAGGAAAATCCTCGCTTATTTTCTAAAAAAGATAATTAGTAAGTACTTAAAAAGTATAATTATTAAAGTACTTAAGCCGTTATACGGCCTCGCTAAATCGGGCACTTATTAATAAGTAATATACTACGACTTTTATATTAACTAATTATTAATAATTACGTTAGTATATAATCCCTACTTCTTAATCTCTACGTACGTAAACGACCCCTTTAGTATTATTAAAATAGAAATAGATAATACTCTAGGTTTATTGAATATTAAGTTTATAAAAAAAGAGGATAAGGAGCTCTATAAAGCTAAATTTATAGCTAAACTAAAAGGGATCTTAATATTAAAATCCTTATTAGTATTTAATAAAGGGATTTTAATAATTAAGGGGGATAATATAATATTTTAATAAAAGGGGTAAGGTAAGAAAACTACCCTTGTTAACTAAAAATCCTCTAATTATAAAAAATAATATAGAGCTAAGCTCGCTTAAAGAGTATATATTACGAGTATTTATTAGCCTAAGGCTACTTTTAACTACGCTAGAGCTACGTAAATTATAAAGCTTATAAAGAGTAACTTTAATATTCTTAATTAATAATTATAATAATAGTAAGAATACTGTAACTAAGGTCTCGTTTACTAGCTTATTAAGCTTATTTTAGCGAGGTTCTACGTATTTATTAACGGATTATTTATAAATAATAATAACCTAACTTTATAATTAGGATATATTATTATTTTTATTAATAAAAAGCTTAGTAAGGACGAATTTACGATCTAAAGTAATATTATTTACTATTTATTAATAAAAAATAAATAAGTAATACGTAACGTACTCGTATTTAAAGTTTATAGTATAATTAATAATATTAACCTCGCTTATACGATTTTAACTACGCTTAAGAGGATTATAAATTAACTTAACTTTTTTATAATCCTTATAATCGTTTATACCGATTTATACTCGTTATATAAGTACTTTATTAAGCTAAGTACTATAAAAAAAAAGAGGTTTATAATAAATATTATAGCCCTTAAGTAGTTATACGAACGATAAGAGATCCTCGAGATCCGTTAGATTAATAATAATAATAACCTCGCTAACGCTTTTATAAAAGTAATACTTAATAAAAAATTAAAATAATTCGTTAATAAAAGAAAAGTAATAGTACGAATAAAAAGATAGGTTATATAAAAAGAGTAAAAAAAAGAGATAAAAAAAAACGACTTAATAAACGGGCCCAAGGTCGAATTAAACTTCTAATTATAATAGTAATAATAATAATAAAAATAGTAGTTAAATTAATAAAAAAAAAGAAAGTTAGTATTAAATTAAAAGTCTAATTTAACCTCGGTATATAGCTAAGGCTACGTAGGGGCTAACGAGGAGCCCTATTTATAATTACTATAGACTACCTAACTTATAATTAGAACCTCTTTTTTTATACTTTACGTAGTATATTAGAATAGTTTAATTAACCTACTTTGTTAACCCACGGTTCGAACTAATTGACCAATATCCCTGTGATAGGGATACCAACAGTAAGGGTACCGTACACGACCATCAACTGATATCCATGACCAGGACGGAAGCCACACGGATAGGGGCTCGGGTTGTGTTTCCGGTATAGCATTGAATGTCGTGGAATTCCTGAGGGGCGGGGGCCAGCCTTTGTCTTTCGCTGGTCTATGTGTACCAAGGTCGAAGGACGGCTTCCATGAAAGCCCTCTCGCAAGATCACAAAACCACATTCCAGCTACGTAGCTGCTGAGAGAACGGTCGGGCCGGCGTATGTTTTGCTGAAAGTGCGCTGCTACACCGGCAATCGCGGGAAGTGGATCTTCCGGTTTGCTGAGAGATTTGCCAGAATAAGCCTCAACGACGCGCAGCCAGTCATCTAACCACGGCTGAACCCGCTCGAGGCTATTGTATAGCATTGTTCTGTCGGTTATTCGAGCCCAAGTTACGCGGAAGGGCGGAGCCATGAATCGGGGTTCTGATCGAGTAAACCAGCTGCTGATCTCAGGGTATGCCTCGGATGCGATGGACGCTCGGCATTCCCAGAGTACTTGAATCTTGGTGAAGTAGATAATTCTTTTCGACAGCTGCCTCTCCTGGAAGCACCAGCCACGGGAGAACAGGGGCCCATTGGTCACCGACTGGGCCCAGTCTGCCATGTAGGGCTGGAAGGTGACTGAGACCTTGGTCTTCACTTCGTTAAAAGTCTTTGTACAGGGTCGTACGTGCATATTTGGGTTGGATCCTCGAGGGAGGAAGCAACCGCCACTCCCATCTTTCGAGTCCGATGCGACGAGAGTGTAGATGGCCATGGAGTAGATAATTTCCATCAGTGGCAGCTCGCGGTCCTTGTCGGCCTTGTCGTCTTGAACTATACACAAAGAATCGATCCAGAGCCACCCAATATTAAGCTCTAGCGATCTTGACGGCATGCTGGAACGTTGGAGATAACTCATCGTGACGAAGACCAACACGCATCATCTGCTCCAGATTCGCCTTTGTCGTTTGTGGCACACTTTTGGGATCTCCCCAGCAGTGGCTCAACGCGGTGTAAGAAGGCCCAAAGCCGCCTTCATCTCGCTTCAGACCGGCCGAGAGCACCAGGACAATGTTCTCGCCTTTCCAGCGCACATACCCATTCAAATCAATCAAACAAATAAGTCAAACAAACAGTCAAATATAGGAATTTCAGTGAGTCAAATAATTAAATATCGTGAGGCCCTATATTTAACATATTTAATTAAATATAAGATCACCCAGAAAAAAGAAAATCCGGGGCCGGGCTAATTAAAAATTAATATTCCCGACCACACCCTATAAAAGTTTATAATTAGAAATATAAATACCCACGGCAGGATTCGAACCCTTAACTCCTTATTTATAACTATAAGTTCGGTATTATACTACTTAACTAAATAAATTACTAATAACTATTATAAAAAAAAAGCCTAAGTAGTATAGAGCGCTAAATTTAGTATCTTACTATATCTAAGAATCTAAAAAACTTATAATACCCCCTTTTCTTAATATTAATAAAACTAACGAAGTTACGTACTACTACTTCTAACCCTTTATAACTACTATAATTATTATTAAAATTAATTAAATTATATATTAATTAATTTACTATATTATAATTAATTAATTAGTAATAAGTTATACGATCTTTAGTATATAGTAACTACTTCGGATTACCTCGTAGCTATAGACCCTAACCGACGCTAGTCTCGTATTATTAACCGACCTTAATAATCGTAATAGCCTCCTCGCCCTTTTAAAAATAATCTAAAAAAGGAGGACTTTTATTAATAATAATTTAATATTATAAAAAGGCATAAGGCTAAGGAAGTCGTAGATCTATTTAGAGGGGGTCTTTACTTAAGAGATTTATAATAAAAATAGTCAAGGCGAAGTCTTCTAGTTTTATTATTATTATAACGAAATAAGTATTATTATTTATTTTAAAATAGTAGCTACGAGCTTAGTAACGACTTACTTAAAGTTAAAATACTAAGTAATAGATCTAAGCTTTAGTAAGTTATTATATTTATTAGAATCCTTAGAGTACGACTCTATACTAAAGAGATAGAAACTTACCTCTAGTATTATTATAAAAAGCTAAGTAATGAGAATTAAGGAATTAGTAATTGGGTATATTATTAATAATAATAGCCTATTTATAACTTTCTAAGATCCTTACCTCCGGGCCCTCTTTTATTAGTTAAATTATAATATTACTAACGAACTCTTATTATTATATAGAAGTATGAGAAAGGAGCTAAGTAAGATCTTTAATAAGAAGAAAGATATAATTAAGGTAGAGATCCGGAGGTTAATAATAAAAGTCTACTTATTATTCGATTTATAGACCTCGTTAACGCGGAATACTATTATTACTATCTTTATTTACTTTTTAAACTATACTAAGTAATAAATATAATACCTCATTACTCTACGACGATAGTATAGTACTTATAATAAGGCTAATATTACTTAGACTATAAAATTAATAATAAACGACTAAGAATTAAATAACTAAGTTAGAGTAGTTATTTACGATAATACTTTAAATAATAATACTTACCTCGGTTACTTATATCTTATATTATTTTATACCTATACCTAAGAAGATATTCTTAACTAGAGGATTAAGTACTACGGTTATATTCTTAACCTCGTTAATAGGGCCTTTTTATTTAGTAATAATAAAGAGGTATTTAAATAAGAATTAGATATATTAATTAATACTAAGTAACTTTAAAAAGATCTTAACCTTTAGTATATAAGGGGCCCTATTAGTAAGCTTCGGAACGTTATTAAATTTATTTACTTATTACTTTAACAATATAAGGTTTTCTTTGAGGTTAATAATAAGACTAACGAGAACAATATATTTACTCTCTTTAAGGAGTTATTATAAGAGCTTATACTAACGCTTAATAATAATATAAAATAGAATTCGATATACTTTATAATATAGCGCTCTTTATAAAAAAGAAAATAGATTTATACCTTTTTAGTAACTAGTTAAGCTTATAAAGATCTAAAGTAATAGATCCTTATTAAGGACGTTCTTAATAATAATAACTAGTAATTATTAGCTAAGCTAAAGGCGGTACTTAAGCTACTTTACCTCTAGATAATAAGATACTAGGGCTAAGGTAAAGGAGACAGTTATAGCTATTTATAAGAAGTAATAATAAGTCTCGAGTACCTTATTAACCGTCTCGAGGAGTAGAAGAAGTTATATAATAAACTTTTTAAAAAAAAAATAGATCTTACAGCTTCTTAGATCGTAGCGTCGTAATTATAATTAATATAAGTAATACTACCTCGTTAGTAATTAGCTCGTTATTAATTTATATCCTAACCTCTTTTTTAACCTCTAACCTTAAGTAGTATCCCTCGTTATATTTAGTCTAAGTATATACCTAGGGAGTGGGCAGAGCTACTTTTTAATAATAATTTTAACTCGCGAGGATATTTCTAATTATTAATTATTAATACTTAGTAAGTCCTTAATAAGTATTATACTAAGTTAAGTAACTCTCCGCTCTATATTATAGTAATTATTCTTTACCCTAAGTAAGGATTAAGATAGCTAGAAAAGAGGTAGGATACGCCCGAGTAGAGCTACTAGCTATTTAATACAAAAAAAGGACTCTATAATTATTAATAAAAATAGTATATAAACGAGATAATAAGTCCTCCTCCTCCTTATTATCTAAGTCCTCCTCCTTTACTACGATAGTTATAAACTACTTTTACTACTCTTATAATTTTAAAAAGTATTATAAAAAACTCGTAGTACTAGTAATAGTTAATATCTCGAATAATAGAAGTAGTAATTAACTACGTGCCTAAGCTTAATTAATATTACTTATAGATTATCCCTTAGCTAGTCCTTAACCTAATCTAATAATAGATTAATTATTAACTAACCTATTTAACGTTAAATAAGCTTATACTTAATATCTTTATAATCCCTATAATAATAATAAACTACGAGAGGATATTTAGCCTCGCGAAGTTAATTTTAACCTTATAATAATTATTAATAAGATCCTCTATACTAAAAGAGGTCTAATATCTTAAGAACTAGCTTCGTAGTAGTACTATAAAAGTAAGAGGTTAATTTTATAATTAAAAGAGCTAATCGAGGTAAAGTCTATAAGTTAGTACTATAAGGACTTTCGTAATAGCTTTATTTAATTCCTAATTAAGAAATTAGTTAAATTAATTAATTATTTATTAAATAAGTTAAATAATTAAATATGGCGCGAGAAATCAGTCAAACAATCAAATATGAACCTCATATTTGATTTGTTTGTTTAGGTATAAGCGCTGCGCCTTTCTCGCCGACACGCAGCAGTCTTGTAGGCGAAGCAAATTCGTGCTCCAAAACAAGTTCTCCCACGTACGCGCATTTATCGCGGTGCTTTTTTTGGCATTCATCCAGCCAGAAATTCAGAAGCTGAAACACCTTGGGGGAGTCCGCTTGTGCCGCCAAGGGGGAAAAGTGCTTCTCGGCTGGCTCAAAGTCCTTCGTTTGGCTATATAAGCCCCAATTCGTTACGTGCTTCCCCGGTTTTTTGGAAATAGCATCAGAGTGGATATTGAAGCGGAGATGCGTGACGCAATTACCCCAGGTCAGCTTCAAAAGAGGACCAGGCCTTTGATCCGGAGAACTGTTACGGGCGGGAGTAGTAATGTGCTCCTCGTCAGGTCTGAGCACTGAGTAATCCGCTACCTTAGGTTGCCAATACCCGGGCCATGAGGTAGTCCATAGGTTCCTGAGTGAAATTCCGCTCTTGTCAATTGTGACTTCAGAGTCGCCTTTTTGCCCTGCCTCAAGGGCATCGAATATCAAGGTACAGAAATGGCACCCTTGTTGAGCCGAAAGCTGGATTCTCGCAGCGGCCCCGTCACCGCTGTAGAATGAATGCGAGATTGTCGAGCCTGGTTCGAACAACTTTTTCGGTAGTTTCAAGCATTCAGTGCATGATCCCTTATGAGACTGTTCATTTGCTCCAGCCATGGGTGATAAACTCAGCTTAGCTATGTGATTAGGCTTGCGTAAGCGGAACTGTCATCGTCTGGTGAATGATCTAAGCGTTCAAGTACGAGGAATAATTTGAAACTAACGGTAGCCTAAAGATGATGGGCAAAATGTCTCCTTAAAAATTGTAATATTAATCAAATGGTTCGCCACTGCCTGCTGTAGCTGTAGGTTTCCCTCTTATAGGGGAATTAGTTCGAACCGTGGGTTAACGAAGAGATTAATTTAATTATATAAATTTCTACGTACTATAAAAAGGAGGTTCTAACTATAGGTTAGGCTAGCTATAATAATCCTAAATAGGGCCCTTAATTAGCCCCTACGTAATTAACTATATACTACGGTCGAATTAGACTTCTAATTTAATACTAACTTTTTTTTTTATTAATTTAATTATTATAATTAGAGATATAATTCGACCTCGGGCCCGTTTACTAAGTCGTCTCTTTTTCCCCCTTTTCTTTATTCTTTTTATATAACCTATCTTTTTATTCGTACATTAACTTTTTTACTACTTACGAATTATTCTAACCCCTTATTAAGTACTATTTTTATAAAAGCGTTAGCGAGATTATTATTATTATTAATCTAATAGATCTTAAGGATTTTACGCTTTTTATACGATTATTTAAGGGTTATAATATTAATTATAAGCCTCTTTTCTTTCGTAGTTCTTAATTTAATAAGATATGTATATAGCGAGTAGGAATTTATATAGACGATTATTAAGATTAGTAAAAGGCTAAGCTAATTAGTAATTCTTTTTAGTATTATTAAAATTACGTAGGCGAGATTAATATTATTAACTATACTATAGACTTTTAATATTAATATACTTCTCGTTACTCGCTTACTTTTAGTTAATAAGTAGTAAATTATATTACTATATATTATAAATTTACTCTTACTTATACTCTTATTAATAAGAATAATAATATACTCTAATTATAAAATAAGGTCCTTATTATTTATAAATAAGCTATTTATAAATACGTAGAGCTTATTAACCACGAGGTTAATTAAGTAATAAACAAGACCTTAATTAAGATTTAAGTACTACTATTTAAGCTACTTATTAAGTACTTCGACGTTTTATTCGTTTAGTTTTATAGCTTACGCTACTCTAGCATAGTTAAAAATTACCTTAGGTTAGTATATACTCGTAATATATACCCCTTGTACGAGCTTAGCCTTATATTACTTTTTAACGTTAATTATATTTAGATTAACGAGGCTAATTTTTTTACCCTGCCCCTTTTACTAAAAAACGACGGTTTTTCCCTTAATTATAAAAATCCCGTTATTAAATACTAGGGGGGTGTTCGTTATAAGGACCTCTTTTAGTTTTATTACGAAGCCCGTTTTTTAGAGCTCTTTATTTTCTTTTTTTATAAAGTTAATATTAGATAGGCCTAATATATTATTAGTTTATATTTTAATAATTCTAAATTAGTCGCTTACGTACTTAGAGATTAATAAGCACGGGTTATATATAAATATAATTATTAATAATTAATTAATATAAAAATCGTAATAAGTAGCTTATTAATAAATACCCAATTTTACGAGCTTATATAGTAGCTTAAGTACTTTAATAATCGTACTTTTTAGGTATTTGTTAGTTATTTTTTTTAGTAAATAGGCTAGGATTTTCCTTATGAGCCCTGTAGCTAATTGGGTATATGCCTAGGTAATATTATAGCTCTAAATCTCGTATTCTTTTTTTTATAGCGATGCTATTAATACTATTATTAATTGTTAGCTATAGTACTATATTATAGGCGATTGTATAAGTAGCGTCGCTTTTTTAACGTTGCCGTACCCCTGAATTACGTATTTAGACTTTTTATATAGCTAGGGTATTTTTTTTTTAATCTTACGAACTATTTATAATTTAAATATACGGAGGTTTATATACTTTTTTAGGTCGTAGAGGATAAATCGATAGACCCCTCGATCGTAAAGAGTATCTGCTTTAATTAGATCTAATCTTTTATATTGCTTTTTAATAGTTATAATTACGCCTTTTTTACGTAGTTTAATTACTAGCTCGAAATTAGCTTTTTTTTTTATTATATAAAAGGTGTTAATTATTTTGTTATTAGTAATAAATTGCTATATTAGTACTTACTATCGTGGTTTTTTGTAACGTCTCGCTAGTAATATTAGTGCCCTTTTAGTAATTTCCTTTTCCTTATTATTTATTAGTACTACTATAACGATTTTATTAAGGATGATTTTTTATACCTCTACTACGGGTTATATAGTTTTTCTTAGTTCTTTTTTTTTTTATAAGTTAGAAATTACTTTACTAAGATCTATATAATATAGTTTTATTACTATAATTAATACTTCGAGGGGTTAGTTACGATCCTTCGTAACTATATAAGAGCGCTCGTTAATAAAGATTAATTTATATAACTTAGCTTATTATTAAGTAATTTTATACTATATTTATATATTTAAATTTAGTAATATATTTAAATTCCCCCCTATATCGGGCTTATTATACGTAGTAATTACCTTATTAATTTGCTTTTTTATACTTATTTTGCGTAGTACTCGTATTACTTTTTTAATTACTCGGGCTCGTTAGCTTATATTTAGTAATAGTAACGAGGCTAAGGTCGTTTTTAAATATACTCTAAATATAAGAAGCGTTAGTATAAGCCCGTTAGGCCCTATAATATTATTATAGTATTTAAGTACCGTTTAGAGGTATTTATTATTAGTAAAATCTAGATTTTTTTTTTAATAATTCTAAATGCTTTTTTTAGCTACGAGTATACCCTTTTTACTTTTTTAATACTATAGTACGCTTTAACGGGCACGATTTTTAGTTATATACCATAGGCCGTTATATTCTTTTTAAATTTTACTAACTTAAAACTAGTACTAGCGTCGGTTCTAATACTATCTAGCGGTCCTTAGTATATATCGATCTAGCTTTTTTATAGGACTACTTATACCGTCTTTACTTATAAATCCCGGAGGAATTACCCTATTTAAAAGGATATAGTTTTATTAATTACGTATAGGACTAGCTAACTATTTAAGTAGAAGATATTAACGATAATTTCTTAATTAAAGTTAAGCTTATTACGTAATTTAAATTTGAACCTGCGTGGGCTCTGCGTATTTATTTAGTATTAGTAATATACTTTTGTTAATTACTTTAGCGCCCCTATTTTAATATTATTATTACTTAATCGCTTTAAAAGGTTATATAGCTTCGTAACTAACGGGTAGCCGAACCTCCGGTATAATTATTTAAGCTTATTTTCCGTTAAGTAATTAATTAACTTTGTGTTATTAATAAGCTTTATAAACGCGTACCCCTATTATCGTTTAACTATTTTAAAGTGCTTATTATTAGAGATTTTATTCTTTGTATTATCGAATATAATACCTAGTCGATCTATATTTTTTAAATATAAGAGAAATAGTATATTAATAAGTAAAATATAGAAGGTTATCGTTCTAAAGTACGTCTCGACTTTTATTATACTTAGGGCGATAATTTCCTTACCTAGGCTAAAACTAATCTTTATAATACCCGTTATTAACGTATTAAGTATTACTAATACGATCCTCTATAGTACTTAGAATTACCTTTTTTTTCTTATCAATTATTATAATACCTTAGTGTTTAGGATAATCCTTTAGAAAGTTTTTAGGCTATACTTTTCGCTTACGTAAAATACCTAGACGAGCTTAGCGTTTAAGTAGTTTAAGTAGTATAAAAAGGACCCCCCTAGCTACTATTATAATTACTTAGTACCTAATTTTTTTTTAAGCATTAAGAGAGGTGAACTTAGTATTATTAGATTCGGTAGGCCGGATTATAATTTGCCCTTTTTATTTTTTTTTATACCCGTTATCTAGGTAACTTTCCCTTACTATTTATAAATAAAAGCCTATTTATTAAGAGTTTTTATTACTTTTTATTTATTTATTTTTATATATTTTTTAGAGGCTGACGGGGCGAAAAAAGAGTAGTTAATATTATTAACTTTGTTATAATCTAATTCGTTAGTATAGGGGGTGAGATTTTTTTTATTTTCCGAATCTTTTATAGGGTACGTATACTTTAGGACGTTAATTTAGTTACTTTTACTAAGTTCTATACCCCCGGATCTACCCTTATATATTACGAAGAATTAGTTAAATCGATTAGGGCTAGTTTTGTTTTTTATTACCCTCGATTTTTAATATTATTTATACGATTTAGTACGTTCTTTTTTAGAGTAGTTATTTAATTAATATTTATCTTTTTTATAAATAAAGTATTACTTTTTATATTACCCTATTCGCGGGTTAAATCTTTATTTATTTAACGAATCTAGGCCTCTTTACTAGCGATTACTATACTTAGTTTTTTTCTTTTTTTTATTATATATTTAATTAACTTAGTACTATTAGTAAGGGCCGTTGTACGCTTAGAGGTAGGTTTAGTACGGTATTCTTATTTTAATATTAAAACTAGATCTTAGCTTTAAGTAGAGCGTTTTGTAGTTTTTAGGTACTTAGTATAGGGTTATTTTTATTTTTAGTATGCGTTAAACTACGGTATAGAGATAGCTAACTTTTTATTTATTAATCCCCTTATTTAGCTAGGTTTTTACTAGCTTATCGATTCGATTAATAAGCTTTTTAAGGATTTTTACTCGCAATTTATTTTTTATTATTTTAGTTATAGATATAAAAGAAATTACCCGTAGCTCGGATAGGAGCTTTAGATTTTTATCGTAGGTCTCGAAGCGGCTTTAGAATACGTTAATAATACTAAGAAAGTCGTTTTAATTAAGATTACGTACTACTTCGTAATAATAATTAAAAGCTTTGCTTATAAGTACGATATTAATTACTAAATAGTACTAATATTCCCTAATCCCGACCTTTTTATAATAATTATAAAATATTATTAAGGTTTTTTATAAGACCTTATACTTCCCTTTAGAGTATAATTTCTTTTTTAAAAAGATCTTTTTAAGGTTTATAAATTACTTTATATTTACTACTAGATTTTTAGTATTTATATACGATCCCTACGTTACTACGTACTATTAGTAACTTTAGGTTATTTACTTCTTTTTTTATTAGCTAATTAGTACTAAATTTTAAATTAGTAATAGCGACGAGCTATAAATCGAAATAGGTAGAATTATTAATTATCGGACTTTTAGTACTATATTTTCTTTTTATATATCTTTTTACGATAATAAATTATTATTAGTAATTATAAAGAGGAAATCTGCGTTATTTACCCTTTTTCTAAATTTATTAAAGCGATTATATACCTTATTAACTTATACCTAGTTTTATAATATAAATTCCTTTTTTATAATCGTTATTATTAAGATTTTATATAGTTCTTATAATTATAATTATATTAATAATACCCCTCGCCCGTAAAGGAATTTATTAACTACTTTTATAATTCCTAGGCTTATACTTATAAATTATTTATTTAGCTAGTAATTAAGGTCGTTTATAATTTTATAAAATAGGGGTTGCCCCTATAGTCCCTTTTTCTTATAAACCTTAGTTAAATAGATTAATATTATATTAATTTATTTATTATTAAGTTAATCCGTAATCTAGTATATCTATGTTTTTTAATAATCTAGGTTAATATTTACTTACTTATAAGGGATCGGGATTTTATTTAGGATCGGGTTTTTTTTTTTTTTTTTATATACTAACTTACTAAGGGTCGTACTCTAGCCTATACTTATATTAGCGGTCGCTAGCGTATTTAATCTTAATAAGAATATATTTAATCTATACGTTAGCTATAATAAGCCCGTACTTTTATTACTTAACGAATTTATTAAGGTCTAAGAGATTCCTGCTTCCTCTTACTATCTTATTACTACTCTCGTTTTTATTATCTTTAGTAACTACTACTACCCTTCTAAATCGCTAGCTATCGTATTTACTAAGACCTCTTTTTTATTTAAGATAAAAGGGTAGGTTTTAATAGCCCCCTTTTTTTAATAATAATAATAGACGTTTATATTACTATAAAAAGATATAGTAATTAGTTTTATAATCTTTACTATTTATTAATTTTTTACTATTTTATATATTTCTAGCCTTTTAAGCCTCGTACTCTTTATAATTTCTAAATAACTTCTTTTTTTAACCTATTTTTTTTAAAATAATATTTTATAAGAATAGTTAAATATAAATACTAAGTAGCTCGTAAAAGATCTATATTAGCTATTAAGTACGGTTAGTAAAGTTAAGCTCCCCTTTTTTCGTAAGATTACGGGCCTTAAGGACTTATTAAAAATACTATTTATCGCTCGTACTTAGTAAGGTTAGATACTTTAGAGATCTTTTTTTTATAGCCTCTTAGTACTTTATTTTATATTTTTTTAAGTAGTCTTTTTCGTAGCCTAATTATAGTTAGGTAATTATCGTTTATTAGTAATTTTTTTTACTAATTTAGCCGGTTAATTTTTAATTATAGGCTAGCTATAGTAAAGTTATTTAGTAAAAAAGCTGCTTAAAATAATAATAAAATACTAGTTACTTAAGCGGTTCTATCGATTAACGTAGTTTAACGTAGTAAACGTCGACTTTTTATAAATAATAAAGGGCTACGATTACTTAATTCCGTATAGTATTTAAGAATTACTTCCTTTTTTATTACTTTTATAAAGTTAATTAGTATAAATCTCCTATCCTATATAGTATTAAAAGGTCGTTTTTTTTACGTAATAAGATACTTTACTAATCTATAATAATAGAATTTAATTACTAATTAGTATAAGTTTCTCTCTTATAAGGGAATTAGTTCGAACCGTGGGTTAATAAAGAGATTAATTTAACTATATAAATTTCTGTATGCTATAAAAAGGAGGTTCTAACCGTAGGTTGGGCTGGCTATAATAATCTTAAATAGGGCCCCTAATTGGCCCCTGCGCGATCGACTGTATGCCGCGGTCGAATTGGACTTCCGATCCGACAGTAGCCTACCGGCCTGTCAAAGTCTCTGCCTGACATACTGCCTTTTGGGAAATGGCCCAATTCCAACTGGTCAGCGACTTCTGGGGTGGCTGCATAGGAAGCTCAGCTCCTGCAAGCCACAGTGCAACCGCAGTTGTGGCAGCACATGATAATCCGCGAATCATGCAAAAGTGCAGGTGGCCCAGACTGGAAACAGACAAACCGGGGCCCAATATCAGATATCATTACGAGGCTCTCAACTATCCCAATGGCAATAATCATGATGCGTAAGAACAGAAGGCACCTCCAAAGTGCGGAAATATGTGCGCGCCAAGCGTGTGAGAATCTGTTTTACACCCCCTCGGCCTGAATGAAGACTTTTGAGAACAGTTGATATCTTGAACGCAAGAAGTGCAATTGCTCAAATACTGGAATACCTATGTAAGGACGTTCCAGCTCACTCAAAGCCACACTTACCTTAGTTCACCTGAGAGTGAAGCATGAAGCGTGGCATCCTCTTCCAATGTGACTACCTCTCTGATCGCTGTCCGTGGCTCTGTGTTGAGCTGATTGATCGAATGCATGGATGAGATCGGAGTTGAAAACCAGCCATATTCGATGATGGGACGGGAAGCCCCACACCTCCTTCTAAGGATGCCATGAAGGCCTTGTAGCTCATCGCGCTTGAAAATGCATGAAAGCGTTGGGTTGTAATTAGATTGAAGAATAACCAGAAGTGCAGCAAACTACAACAACGTGTGAATTAGCCTTCCCACCCCAATTTCAACTACATTTCCCCCTCCTACCTTGGAGTTATTGTGTGGAGGCATTTCTCTTCGGATGACCCCAGCAGCTGAGGCAGTATTCAAGTACCTAGAAAAATGAGCCGTGTTTCAGTGCCTTTCAGTGCTAGCGCTGACGGTCTCACTTACTTAGGATATCCGCCGCGTCGATCACTTGCTGCAAGGCAGTGAGGTACAAGGCCATGCGCGTGCTTACGCGTAGACATCAATCCGATATCCATTCTGTCACTCTTTACTATCCATCTGTGCAATGAGCAGAAGTTGCGGAACGTGGCTGGGAGTTGAGACTGCTTTGACAGCCCTGAGCAATCGCGAGAGAGCGCCTGGAAACAACGACGCAATTTTATGGTGATTGACATGTTCACAACATGGACAAGAACTGATGGTAACTTTTGTATTACGCTGCATACATGGAGACGACCGTATATTTTTAGCACACTGGGGTATCACGCGCCATCCACCATCATCATTAGAATTACTCGTTCAAGCCTTCTCGCCCTTGATCACCTTACTGCGACCAATTCCAATCATCTGGAGCATCTCCCTCCAGAAGGTGGTAGGAGGCTCGTGCACCAAAGCATGCTGCTCATAGGCCTCGATAATGGGGCGGTCCCACGTCAAGTCCACCTCATGGGGCTTGAGCCAGTGAGTGCGCTTAAGGACCTTCCAGAAGATGAACAGGAGAGGCGCGACAAGCTGCATCGTGTAGTTGGAGAAGAAGCCTCCGACATCGAACTTGGGGCGGAAGGCGGACCATCCGTAGACGAGAATGACAATGGTCTGCAAGAAGAGGGCAACGTAGGCGCCGTAGGGCTGGAGGTATCCGCAGTAGGGCAGCGTCTTGCGGTCGAGACCCTGGGCCTTGCACGCGTGGTAGAAGTTGATGTACGTGATGGACATGACGAGGTAGTTGATGACACCGCCGCCCGTGATGAGGGCCAGCAGCCAGTTGAGCACCTTTGCGGAGCCGCTGCCGCACTGCAGGAAGGAGAGCAAGGGGAAGACCATGGTGACGGCGAAGCAGTAGACAGGCACACCGTTCTTGGTGGTCTTGCGGAGCAGAGCCGGGGCGCGACCGTCGAGCGCTAAACTGTACAGGGACCGGGTCGCGCAGTAGACGTAGGTGTTACCAGCGGAGAAGATGGTGGTGAAGAGCAGAGCATTGACCAAGTGGGGGAGACCCTGGATCTTGAGGTTCTCCATGGCCATGACCCACGGGGAGGCAGCGGCGGTGCCACCGCTGCCGGTTCCGGTGATGTAGATGTCGATGAGGGTCTGATTGTTGTAGGGGAGCACGATGCCGCAGGTCAAAGCGGCGCCGACGAAGAAGAGGCCGAAACGCAGGTAGACGGTCTTGAAGGCGCCCTTGATGTACAAGCTCGGGTGCTTCGCCTCGGCGGCGATCATGGAGATGTATTCCGGGCCGACAACGGTGAACGTGGCAGTGGCCAGAGCACCCATGAAGCCTTCCATGCGACCAGTATTACCCTGTGTCATGTATTCCGCGAATGCGCCGGGCTCCTTCCAGTATCGGAATCCGTAGGCATCGTGGGCAGGGTTTCCTCCGACCATCGTGATGAAGGTGAAGAGGAAGAGGATGAAGATGAGCAGGACCTTGCCGCCTGAGAGCCAGAATTCAGCTTCACCAAAGATGCCGACGGCAACAACATTCAGTAGACTAGAATCACACATTGACGTTTAGCATGCATACACAACGAGCACCACCGAGGCGAGAGGAGAGAGAGAGAGGAGAACGAGAAGGGTCACGGGCGGGCACCACGACGAGCTCTAGGAAGTCCGGTCGGTCTAGTCGCTTGTCCCTGAAATGAAAGGAGAAAAAAGAGTCAATCGTTCCCACAGATTGGTTTGTGACTTACCCGTACGCGATGATGATGGCGATGCAGAAACCCGCCGTCGGACCCGGCTCCGTAATCTTTTCGTTCCAGAAAGAGCACACGAGATTAAGCGCGGTAATTTCGAACGGGATAAGCAATGCCTCGTAGATGAAGTAGTTCCAGCCAACCATAAAGCCGAGAGCATCGTCAACCCAGACACCGGCCAGACGAATAAAGCCACCAGACACGGGCATGTAGGTGCTCATCTCGGCGATGGAGTTGTTAACGAGGGCGACGACGCAGGCGTAGAGGGTGTAGGCAATGAGCAGACTTCCGGGACCGCCCTTGGCGAGGCCGCCGCCGATGGTGACGAACAGGCCGGTACCAATTGTGCCTCCGATGGCAATCAGTTGAATCTGACGGTTGTTCAGGCGGCGCTGGAGGCCATCGGAGTTGTGTCGCACGGAGGAGCCATAGCTGTCGAGAGAGACCCTGTCGTTTGGGACGGACTCAACCGGGCCCTTGAGTTGCTCGGAACCTGACATGGTGAAAAGAGTGAGCTAGTTCAAGCGCAACGGTTTTACTATCTAGACTCTTTCCCCGTGGAGGTATGTTGACGAGAGACGGAGGGAAGAGACCACTGAGTGCATGTGGAGGAATGAAGAAACGGCTCAAGCCAAGTGGAAACCGTGGGCACAAAGAGGAGGGCGTGCGAAGAGAGGAGAGAAGGACGGAAGAGAGAGAGCAACGAAACGTTTCGAATGGAGGCACGCGAGGAGAATCTCGATGGGGGAGAGTTTAGTTTTAAGGGTGGCAGCAGGCAGACAGGTAGATCGATCAGCGTCTCGTTTGGTCAATCGACCAGGGAAAAACTTTTGCGACCTGGGCGAACTTCTTCTCTTCCCAAGGCAACGTGCCACATGCCACACAGTGTACCGAAGAGAGTGAGAAGAAGAATGCGCCGCGCCGGGCTACCAGGTATGTAGACACACCCAAATGCAAAAGCTTTTTCTGCATTCTGCAGCTGAACAACCCACAGACCAGACCCGTACGAACTTTGAGCCAACCCGACCCGCGGGCTCTCGGCGTAGCCTGTAGGTAGATTGCATCAGAAAATCCAGGGACAATGAGGGAAAGTATCCATATAGAGGGCCAGGAACGTTGCAAGTCTGTGTGGAGTTTGACTGGGTTCGTCCCTGATCTCGCACGCAGGCGTTGTTGTGTTTGCGCCCCATGCCCATGCCATCCATGGATTTTGTGTCGACCCCATCCCAATCCTTCGGCGCGGCGCTGGTGCTAAGGCAGGATATTTCCGCAATGTCGTCATTCCTTGTCTTAGCGTCCGCTTCTGAATGCATCTGTCCATTGGACGGGGGAGGCTTGGCTTGACTTGGGGGGGGGGGGGGGGCTACAGATTATGGGTTCGGCGACGGAGTACTCGCCCGTGCCAACATGGGAATCGTCGCCGTGTCGCCGTCTTCCGCATCGATATGTTGTCTGGGATTGTAATCAGTATGCCTTGACTAAGACGTATAACTACCACCCTAGTTGCGTCTTATCGATATCACAGCGGCAGAGATATCGGAATACAGCGTTCGCCTCGCAGGATTGAGGATGGGGGAGGCGCAATCTCCAGCTTTATCTGCAGGGACACATTGCCATCTCAGGCAACTCTATGCGGGGTTATCAGATACGTATCCCCCATACTATACTGGACACCACACAGTAGGCATGGAGTACGGATACATCCAGGATTCTCAGAGTCGTCGGCTCGTTCGCTCATCCCAATCTCACTTGTCAGCACTGTTTGAAGGGGCCACAGGGCCACAAGGGTTCACTTGCTGGGGGGAAAATAATGGGAACCAGCTGGAGCAGTCCGTGCCTTTGTGGGTGGGCGCAAGTTTGGCGAGGGACCACTTGGTGTGTCGGACACTGAACCATGATTGTCGGGAGGGAGCCAATGAGCATCAGACAGACTCATCCAAAGGTCATCTTGTCGCTGCTCCTGAGAGCCCGGGCCGTGTTTATCAGTGAGGTGGCCAATCTCCCTTTATTCTTGTGTGTTTCGGTGAGATGCCGACAGTGACACACAATGGAAGAAAGCCTGACTCCTTCTCCTGCAATCCCACTCGCCGCAATCATCAGTGGGATGACATGGCAGGAAAATTGGCCCTCAAAACCAAGGCAGCAAGGCAGAGTGGTGCGAGGCTGGGGATGAATCCTGGGAGTATCCCGTGACACCATGTCGCAGTAGTTTTTTCGCGCAGCTCATCTGAGCCAGTGAGGGAGCAAAGAAATAACGAAAATTTGTCTTTATGTCATCTAAACGCGCAAAAAGCAGCCAATCACTATCCGTCGCAGTTTCGCAGTTTCGCACAATACTACGTAAGATGGTGCAAGATGCTAAGAAAATCAGCCAACGAGCGTGTCTCAAAAGACTCAACCATTATCCACTTTATATGCAGCCGCCAGTCAATGCCCAACCAAGGGATGTGGACAACTTTTCTTTTCGTTCTTCCAACGGGGGGAAATGAGGCGACCCCACAGGCTGAGTCGGTGAGTGGCAAGTTAGCGGAGGGGGGGCTTTTCGTCGAGGCGCCTACCGGAAGCGGCGTGTTCCCGGTGAGAGAGAGCACATGTCACTCGCAATGGTCGATGAGCCGGCGTTGAAAGAAGCTCATCTTTCAGGGTCGACGTCGAAGGGGTCAATCATCAAGCGCGCTGATAAGGACTTGTGGTGTTTGAGCCGCAATGTCTGGCCGATAGGATAGGGCAGGTGGTGCTGTGCGCGCGCGCGTGCGCTCTCGGCGCTCTCATTGAGTTTTGTAGCGATTCTGAGAAAGCAGACCCAAGTAAAGCCGCGAGGCACCGTGGCACCCCCAAGCCAAACGACGGCGGGCGCAAGGGTGAAGAACTATGAGAGACGGGCTCCCATTTGCCAAGACCTCGTCTTACCTTGAGGAGGAGTGGAGAATGGCACGACGCGCAGGACGCCGAGTCCTACGGCGTGGAGGCTACCGACGGCTTGATTGGAACGGAACCGTAGAGTGGATCGCAGTGGACCCTCTCGATACCGTACGGCCCCACCTCTGCGGGACCGAAAAGAATCCACTTTGCCGTTACTCGAATGCCTGCCGCTTGACCCGTTTCTGTGTGTCTTGGCGCGTTACTGGTCCTTTTGCAGCTTTGTGAACCCGCAGCAAGGCTTTTTTTCCTCGCTCGATGACGTAGGATACGCGCTGCAGGCGACGAATAATTGTGCGCGGACTCGGGCCCGTCGAAGAAAAGATCCATGCATGAGGCGTGGTGTCTTGCCTTGGTGTCAGACGACTCATTCCCGTAAAGAGTCTCGACTCATTCTCAAAGGAGCGATTTTGCCGCAATTGTCCAGTAGCGAGGAGTCCGCGGGCCGGCTGGCTTCGGCTACAGACATCGATTGCCCCGGTACAACTTCGATGCATTGCCCAATTATCTAATGCCAACCTGGGCTGTCGGATTGTCCTGCCATGATTGAATTCAAAGTTCCGCAGAGTTTTCGCCTCTGGCTCCTCAGATCAGGCGATGAATTCGCCATGGTGAGCACTGTGCGAGAAAAACTCTCGGGTTAATTAAAGGATTGACTTTTTCTTGTTTGTTGTACTCAGTATCCAATAGGCTACCTCCTATGCTTTACCCATCATCCATGTCGAACCAGTGAGCCTGTCCCTAGTACGAATCTCTAATTAAATATCGCAACCGCTTCTTATCCTTGACAACAATATACCGATGTCGTGGCCGGCTATGCACGTGTTTGTATGAATCAAAACTTGGGCATGGATTGTCATCTGCACCCGAATTCGCCTAACCGCATCTTGAAGTAGTTCGATGAGTTCTTTCCCTCAAATTTTCGCCATAGACAAGCAGCCACTGCCATGTCGGTGAGCTTTGACAGTCGGAGTGATCCAATCCCGAGTTCTTCGTGTAGATGTTGTGAAATAGTCCTGTCTTTGCTCGCTTCACTCATCATGAGTTTGCAGTCTACATGTCCACCTACCGATAGACGATCTGCAACAACCCTCTAGATAGGATTTTGAGATCTATTATTATCTCTCCCGGGTTAGGTCAAAAGAGCACAAACAGCCTGTTAACTTTACCACGAGGCTGAATCAGGTCAAAATACTCCGAAGAGACGTCAAACAAGGACAAGAGCCCACGCCTGGGGTGGAGATAGCAGCCTGCAACAATTCGCCGAACGTCGCTATCCGGACAAAGTATGATCTACGGCAGCGACTTCCTTTCCAAGTTGCCGCAGATGTCAACTACCCTTGCATTTCTTTGCATCTGACAGATGCGGGACCAGCAACAGTCCCCGAAGCTACTCCTCGAGCCTGCTAGCAGCACGATACCTTATCCAGTTCATGGGAACGGCACGGACGGGTATGCAAGCAGGGGCTTTGGGCTGTAACCTTCCCGCCTGGCAGTAGCACAGGCTCAGCCTTATCTTTGACGGCGCCCACACCATACATGAGGCTGAGAAGTATGGTTAAGAAACCTTCATCGTGCTAAGGGACTGGATTTCCATCCCACGGGCCTGTACTAGGCAAACAATAGGTACGGCGTGTAGACTCGCACTTACGTGTGCTTCGGCAAGCAGCCTTGAAGACAGAGTAGACAAACACGCCTGTTCCCCTGAGCTCTCGCCGGTTGGTCATTATCATGAGAGCGACTTTTGCAATATTCTATGAGCTGTCTTTCTGAACATCGTCACATTTCGTCCCTCCGATAAAGGGGTCATCTTCGACCAACTTCGACCAATGCAACCGTCGACTACACACGCGTAACTCGCTCGCGGATTCATGTCAGTGCAGCTTGAATGTCTGCAGCACGATTTGTCATGGAACTAGATCGAGGCGAAGGCGCGTTGGTAAGGTGGTGAATGGAACAAGATAGGATGGTATACAATCACCACTTGGACCTTGAGCAAGTTGGGAGCGGTTGAAAATAGCGCAAATTGAGTGCGTTCATATGTTGCGTACATGATTTTAAGTTCTTAATTGAGTCGTACAGTTGATTCTGAGGCCACTCGCATTAACAAATCCGTTTTTCGACGATTAATCATACAAGCCGGGCAAAACTAGACGCAGCTGACCACTACGTTGAGGCATTTCCGACATTATGCCGCACTTTCAGGTTCGGGCGAGTTGCTGACAGAGCACACAACCCAATCACATTTGCCGCATTCCCGAGCGTTGTAGCGCTTCAATCTTTCTTTATCGCCCGCTTACTTAGGCAGCCAAACAAGAAGAGCCAATTAACTGTCTGTCGCATTTGCGGGAGCATGCTCGGGCGACGCTTGCCGTTCGGGCCTGTCACGGCTCATTCGATGTTGCACATGACCTCATCCATCATAAACATGTCACCACGCTCAACCGCCAGGCTCTCATTTCACTGCAATCCATTCAATCAGTACCGTGTCCAAGGCGCCACTCCTCCTACAATAGTTTGATCTGCGCCACTGTCTCTCGAAGCCGTTGCTCAACCACCTCAGATAGTCGTCATTGGCTGTTGATCTAGCGAAGAAGAGACTGAAAGACGAGATGGCACAAGTCGACACCAACCCCGATCTTCCGCCAGACTATGCGGTGGATGCTGGTACAGTCTCAGAGAATTTGCCGCCAGATACACTCCGGCTGGCTGGCCGATTTGTCCATTCCGCCAACACCCGGAATGCGGATGCGCCGGGAATTTTCGAGATCAACCACCAAATAGACTTCTTACGAGAAACCGATAGACTTGTGGAGTTCCGCCGCATCGACTACAGTATCAAGAAAAGGCCTGATGAGTCGAACCGTCTGCCCGAAATTGTCTCTAACTCGAGGCACATCTTCAATCTGGAGCGCCCTCCTGCCATTCTCCAGGAGACCTTCCCGTACTACATCAAACCAACATCTCGGAGTGGGTTGGGTAGCATCGGGCTCAAGTTTTTGAAGATTGGCAAGAGCGAATGCAAGGCCTGGCTGGTGGGCCGGCGGAAGGCGAGTGACAGGACCGAGTATTACGAGGCGCGAGAGCTACTGTTCGACGTTCGCCGCAACAACCAAGTTTTCGACTGGCTTGACGGTAATGGAACAAGATTGGCAGTTGAGGAGTCCAAGAGCGGCATGTACAGTCTCAACATTCTGGTCTCCCTGGACCGGGCGATGCGTGATGCTCTGGCGGCCGTGTGGTGTACCAGGCTTTGGTATTTGCGAGCTGTATTGTTCCATAAGAAACGTACCTGGAAAGACAGTAAGTACCTGATTTCGCCTCTATGCGATTTGAATGGCGGAATTGCTTACTAGACCTCTACCAGGGAAATACATCATGCAAACCTGCACATGGGATCTGCCAAAATGAGACTTGGAGCCAAAGGGTGAACTCAGGGCGTGGCTCTTCAACTTTGTAACTTACACCTTATACTATCGGCAGCCAAGACCTTGTGACACACCCAACTTCTCTTTTGTAAGCTCTTTTCGCACTGAATGTCGATGCTACTCCATTTTAGATCGGATCCGAAGCTCTGGATAACGGAAACAGACCCGCTTTTCGAATCGGGGCTGCCGACGCCGATGCCGGGGCCCGTCACCGGAGTTCTTCCGGCAAAATTTGCAACGGGAAGGCGCTTGGGAAAAGCGCGCCTACCCTACCTAGACTTATGGTCTGACATCATCGGCGGCATTCTAGAAACTGCGTTCAACCACATTCACGCGGCGGCATTCGTAGCTTACCACTACCACCAGTCATCTCCCCGGTTGCGAACAGAACACCTGCGTGAGGTAATATCCGCATCCGCATCTGCATCTGCATTCACATCGCATCCACATCAATCGCCTGACTCATCAACTGGTACTCACCGAACCCACTCTGCAAGAACACTGATCAGCGCTGTCAAATTCACCCCACCTATCGTCTACACTACTCTCAACACAACCACCTCATCTCACCGTTCTCCCCGATAGACGGCATCACCCAGCAACCAAAATGGACGGACCATATGCTCGAGAATTGGCAACTGCCATTGCCGCCATACAACACGGCGCCAAGCTTAGCCGCCGTGTTCTCGTCAAAGATGACAAGGGCGTCGTGACAAAAGAGGATCTCAGCCCAGTCACCGTTGCCGACTTCGCCATCCAGGCCCTACTGACGAGCACACTGCACGCCGCCTTTCCCAACGATAAATTTGTCGGCGAGGAGTCCGCCGCTGACCTCCGCGAGAATCCCAAGCTCCTCGAGTCTGTATGGGCGCTGCTGCAGCAGGTCGAGAACGACAAGACCGCCGACTCATTATGCAAGCTGCCTACGTCACCAGAGGAGATGTGCGACATGATTGACTGGTGCGGCCTTAGCGACCCATCACCTACTGGCCGCTTCTGGGTGTTTGACCCCATCGATGGAACAAAGACCTTTGTGCGGGGTGAGCTCTACGCCATCAACGTCTGCCTGATGGAAGAAGGGAAGCAGAGCGTCGGCATTGTCGGTCTGCCGCTACTCTCGGCCGACGCGAAGGCGCCCATCAACAACGACTCCATCGACCCCACCGGTACCGGCAGCATCATGTTCGCAGTCCGAGGGCACGGAACCTTCATCCGGCCGCTTCCTGGCCCGATCGACCTCGAGCCCACAAAGATTCCCCGCCACGCCGACGTGGATACGCAATCCCTGGTGTCAGTGACATGCATTGAAGGCTCCGAATCTGGGGCTCCGGGTATCCACCAAAAAGTCGCCGAACGCCTTGGTGTAGCATATCCGGGCAACGATCTGCTCGGCTGGGTTTTGCGGTGGACGGTTCTCGGTCTCGGTCAGGCGAATTGCACGTTCTGGGCCTACAGGCGGCGTGACCGTCTCGCAAAGATCTGGGACCACGCGGGCGCCATGCTGCTTTTCGAGGAGGTAGGCGGGAAGGTCACCGACGTCGA
This sequence comes from Colletotrichum cuscutae, assembly GCA_030869315.1. Lineage (NCBI taxonomy): Eukaryota > Fungi > Ascomycota > Sordariomycetes > Glomerellales > Glomerellaceae > Colletotrichum > Colletotrichum cuscutae. The sequence continues at coordinate 62,423 of MPDP01000074.1, forward strand.
CGGCAACCCGGTAAATCTCGTAGCGGGACGGAAGATGAAGGCAAATTACGGTTTCATCGCGGCACCGCCGTCAGTCCACTCAAAGGTCCTCGAGGCAGTGAGAGAGACGTTGAAGGAGGAGGGTCTGCACGAGCTCTTGGGTTAGGGCGTGACCAGTCCGTTAGCGTTTTCGGAAATTAAGAGACGATTGATACCTACATTCTCATTTCTCAACACCCGCTTGATTTCTAATCTTTACACGCCCTACAATATGTTGGAATCGAAATTTGCCTCGAAAGGTGTGAAATGTTCGCCTAATTGATGCCCTTTCCGCCATCCACGAGTCGCGCGGCGGCAGGAGTCAGGTAAGCTTCAAGTGGTTTAAGGTTTCTACCTAATGTATCAAGCTTCACATAGTCACGACTCGACAACTAGGTAAGGTACGCAGCTTAGTCGACTATCTCATTGAGGACTCCGTGCTTCTATTCCGCTCGGACGAACTTGCTAGGAAGCTTGCTGTTATACTAGAAACCTATAAAACACAGTACAAGTCCTAGAAGGTCTTCTTCCGCCCATTTTCTTTTTTGAATCACCAGCCTTGCTACTCACATTCCTTTGTCCATTGCCTTCTTCCACTCTTTCAATACTTTTCACTCATTAAATCATTTCACCATGCGCGTACTCGCTAGTCTTCCTCTTCTGGCCATGGCTGCCCTCCAAGTCGCCGCTGGCGACTTTTCGGCGACATGCTCTGGCACGTCCTACTTCTCTACCAGCGTCAAGTCCTACTGCAAGGACAAATACCAGGAGGATTCCTACTCGACCGACTTGGATATGACCAAGTGCCTGGCCAATGTCGGAGGCAGGATTGTCGTAAGTCTTACACCCAGAAGCCAAGCTCTGAGTCGCTCCATCGATGGATTCAAACTAATGTGATTTATTCGCAGTGCCGTCCTTCCAAGTAAGCCATACCTTTAGTTAATCAATCTTCATACTGACATGTTGCAAAAGCCCATCGTTCAAGTTCTGCGACTGTGGTCTTGGCGGCGACAAGAAGCAGATCTTGAACTGCCGCTGTACTGATTCCACCGGAACGAAGAGACCTTCGTCCCTGAACCTGGGTAAGATTATCATGGGAAGTTAATCAATTATCACAGCAAGTACTGACTAATCGGCTTAGACACGTGCCTGAGCAACATCGACGGAGACCTCAAGTGCTAGAGGCCCTCTCAATTTGAACCTTATTTCGGTGTAGTGGGAAATTGGAGGAGAGTCAGAGGTACTAAACACAAACGGAGCATAGCGAGCATACTTTTTAGTTACTACTCAATAGAACATTCAGCGCTTCATTCTTCTACTTTAAGCTAAATGTTTCGAGAGCTTAAAGCAAACCGATGTCTATGAATCCAGAGAATTGTTCTCACATATTATCGGTGCATGCAACCTGTTGGATTACGAGGCAGAAAAGGGGCCCTATTAGGCAGTTAGGTAGGGGTAGTAGGTAGGCAGTCTAGGCCCGTGTAAACGGACCCTTCTACCCACTTATACCCACTAAGGGATCACGGGCTCTGCTTACAATATTCCCCTTATACATAAACTTAATAAACCTATACTAACCTATTAACCTCGTTGCGACCAAAAGGTCTAACTTACTTATACATATACTAATACTAATTAGTAATTAAATTATATATATATTTCTACCGTAAGTTAATAAAAATATAACTATAGAAGAAATAGTCTTAACAGATTTTATTAACTATTCTAACTTATTAACTTAGTTCTATTCATTTAATTAATAATATATAGCCTAGTTTATACTACCTTAACTCTCTTTTACTACCGCTAGTTAATAACTAATCAACTAGTTACGGGCTATTAAGAATACGCTCTATTATATATAATTTCTTTTACTAAAGCTATTACTATAAAAGAAGTTAACTATTTTACTACTATTACTAACCTTACTTTTACTATTAATATTACTTCTACTAGCCTGACTATAATTATTAACTTCTTTTTAATTAAGCTACTTATAAAAAAATCTATTTCGAATATATTATAACTAAGTACTGTTTTAAACTAATAATAAATAAAAAGAAATTAATTACTAAAAAAATCGATCTAATAATCGCTAGTATGCTAGTACTCGATAATAGTAAGATCTTTAAAAATTATAACTATGTTAATAATAAAATATTCTCTCGCTAATAGCGAGGTATTTTAAAATACTAAAAAAAAAAAAAAAGATCTTAATAATAATAGTAATAGGGATCTATTTTATATTACTAGTAAATCTACTTTTTTTTAACTTAATAAAAGCTCTAAAACTAAATTAATAAAACGAAGTATAAAAAAGTACTAAAAAGAATCGTTAATTAGTAACTAATAAAATCCTCTGCTTATTACTAAAAGTACGATAATAAAAAGCCTTTTTTTCTTTTCTTATAGCCTTTTACTAACTTTAATAACTTTCTATTTAGATACCTCGTTCAAAAAATAGCATTTTCTAATTAGTAATAATAACTTATTTACCGCTATTAAAACGACTACTATAACTAACTTACTATTCTTTTTAACCTAATTAAAATTATGTTATAATTAAATATAATAATTACTTCTTATAATTATCTTTTACTATATAACTTATTTTATAAATATATTATAATAACCGCTAGCCCTAGTGATAAGTAAAAAAAAATAATAATTAGTTAATATTACTTCGGACCTATTTATACTCTTAAATTATAGAACTATACTTAATTCTAACTTACTAATAGGATTACGTTAATTTAACTTAATAGGGCTTATTTAATATTATATTTATTTTATAACTAATAAAAAGCTTAATACTTTTGTCCTTTTTTTAATATGATCTTATTATTAAAAAGGCTTAATAAGTAAAGAGCTATAAAAGAACTTTAAAACTAACTTTAAAAGCTAAGAAATAAGGGACTTTTTAAAAATAAAAAGCGCAATTCTTAAAAAACTAAAAAGTTTCTTTAAGAGTAATAGCGTTAATTTAATAATTACAAATCGTAATTAAGTAATAAAAAAGATTACTAGCGCTCTTAATACTTAATACTTCCCTACTTAAACCTCTAATAAAATCTTAACTTATTATAACTATATTAAATATTTTAATATATTATATTATAATCCCTACTTTTTTTATTTATTACTTTTATAATTAGTAAATACTAACGATCTTATTTAATAAGCTAAAGAAATAGTAAGGGAATCTATATAACCCTAACTCGCTTAATCTTAGTAATTAAAATTCCGACCTTAGCCTTATTGTTAATTAACTAACTTATTACTTTTTTTCTAAAAAAAAAGAACCAAAAAGCGAAATTATTACTACTTAATAGCAGATTGTACTCTATTAAATAATATACTTTAATAAGGAAATTAATAATAATATTATACCTAATACTCGCTAATTAATTAACCTCGCTAAGCTCTATAATAATAAAAATAAATATAGTAGTAAAAAGTACGACGTTTTTAATAAGAAGTTTCGGGGTTTTAAAGTACTATATTAACAAATAAAAATTAGTAAATAATACTATTCTAATACTTTCTTAAATATACTTAAGAATAGGGCGTTAATCTTTTATTTTAACTAACTTAGTAATACTTCTTACTCGCTTAGTTTTAATATAATATATTAAAAAACTTAAGAATACTTCGAACTACTTACGAATTATTAAAACTACTTTACTAAGCTCTATAATCTCTATTAATACTCTATAGTTCGCAAAAGTCTAAATAAATTAAATTAATAGATTTTATAAATACTAATTAACCGTATTATAATTTTCTACGAAGTACTAGTTATATAGGGATCTATTTTTAATATAAATAACTAACTCCTTTACTACGTAAGTAGTATATCAAAATATAGGCTTATTATACTTAACTTAGTACTTACGTTTATTAATATTTATTATTAATTTAGTACTTTAATTAATATTATAAAAAAAGAACACGACCGTAATAAATAATAATAACATCTTTAAGATAATACCTATAATAAAAAGGTCCTTATTACTTACTAAACTAACCGTACTTACGGTAACTCTAATAAAGAGACCCGATTTAATAAGTAGAATTAAAGTAGCTATAGTACTACTAATAAAAAGTACTTTGTTTATTATAAAACCGGCTACTAGTTAACTAAGCACTTAGAAAAAGAGCGATACTAAGTATACTAAAAGTATAAAAATAATGAAAAAAGAAATAAAAGATTTATACTAAACCTATACTTATATTTCCTTACTTTTTATAAAAGAACTACTCCTATTAATAATAATAATAATAATAATAATAATAATAATAATAATAATAATAATAATAATAATAATAATAATAATAATAATAATAATAATAATAATATTATAATCTAATACTTTAATAACCTCGATTTTAACTATAAGGATAACTACGAGAACAAAGTCCAGATCTTAAAAATATACTTTATAACTATTACTAATAATAGAACCTTTATAAATATTCTTACTATTTAAGTAATAGAACATAGTTTTATTAGTACTACTTTTATTAATAAGTTAACTAAGCCTGTAGAACTAATAACCTCTTTTTTATTAAATAAAAAGTACTTATTAAAGAACTTTTAAAATATTATACCTAATACTAGCGCTATGAAGTTCTTATTTATAAGCTATTCTTAACTCTTAGTATTATAATAATAATAATAACTTAAAATTACTCTTAATACTTTTAGAACTAATAAAGTAAGTATTTAATTTAGGAATAATAAACCTATAAAGTCGTTAAGATCTACGGTTATTAGTGCCCTATTTAATAATATTACTTTTTACGTTTTATTAATAAATACTCCTTTTTTATACTACCTAAGGGATATAAATTAGCTAGGAGTATACTTTAATAATATTAATAACTTACTAATTAAAAGAGATATTATAGTACTTATTATTAGTAAATAGGAATACCCTTAGCTTTTACTCCTTAATAATAAAAAAACTATTACTAATTACTTAATGAAAAGCAAATTACGCTACTTATTTTAGTACTTTAGTTACCCTTTAGTCCCTCGTTTCCTAAAGCTATTTTAATAATTTAATGATAATATAGAGATCGTAGCTCTTAAAAAGCTTACGAAGATCTATTAATAATACTAACTTAACGCTACTACCCTTACTTAATTTAAATTTACTTTACGAAATAATTATAATTTTAACTATAAAATTATAATTAACATAATATATTTAATAAATTACGAGGGAATAAACTAACTAGTACTTGATATTATTAATACTACTACTTTTTTTTAAATAGTAAAGTTCTTTGTAGATATAACTATGAAGTATATATAAAAGCTCTTTAACTATATTAAATTAACGTTTACCTCGGTTTACTAAACTAGATTATTATAAACATTAATAAGAACTTTAGTACTCTAGAATTTAAATCCTTTACTAGATCTATATTTATTAAAGTTAAAAAAGTACTTTTTAAAGCCTATAATAATATTAATAAAGTTAAAAAATACTACGTAGTACTTAAAAAAGTATACGATATTATTTAAAATAACTACTTATCAATAAGTATAGAAGTTATATTTTAAGCTGCGATTAAAGTAGTTAACGATATAGTTAATTTAAATAGCCTCGTTCTTATACTCCTTATTTTTAGAGCTTTTTTACGTATTTTTAATAAATCTCTACCGTTACTAAATATTACTTAATATATAAAAGTAGTTAAGAAAATAATAAAAAAAGTTTATAAACTTTATATTAATAAATAAGTAAGTAAAGTACTAACTACTTAAAATAGACTAAATATCCTATATACTATTAGTTTATTATTATAATTAAATATCAAAATTTAATAAAAAAGTAAAGAATAAAAGGGCCTATTTAAGCTCGTTTTAATAAGTAGTACTACTTATATAATAGAGTTACTTTATAACTTAATAAGCTTTTAAACTATTAAAATAGGGTAGGGCGATTAGTCTTAGTAGTTCTTTTCTAAAGCTAATTAAGTATAGGGATCTATAGGAGAGCTAATTAGAGGAAAATATAAAAAAAAGGGCCCCGATTAGGGAGAGGAGCTTAGTAGCGCGGATTTTTATTTTAAAAATATATATACTTTTTTAAGATCGAACTAGAGCTTTTTTAATAATTTACTTTCGAACGTAATAATATAAAATAATTAAGAACTCTATCCTTCTAATCCGGCTAATATTACCCTTTTCCCTCGGTCGTAACTCTATTAATTAAGGCTATATTAACCCGATTAAAAGAGGTATTTTATATTACTTTTATAAGTATTAGTAGTTCTTCTAAAGCACCGCACCGCGAGAGTCCCTTATACCCTATACCTTTTTACTATTATAATTAAACCCTAGTACTTAAAAAAAGTTAACCCCGAGCTACTAACTATAATAATAAAGTACGTTAACTACTTACTAGTTCTTATAATCAACTAGTTAACTAATAATAGCGCCGCTATTAATAAAGTTCTTAATAAGATCGTTATAATAGTTAATAACGACTCTTTATTACGGAGTAAAAAGATTAAAAAAACGTTAATAAAGCGCGGCCGTGGTAATACTTTTATAACTATTACTTATTTTATATTTAAAATTCTTTTTTCAAACTAGTTACTAAACTCTATAATAAGAGTATTATTATTATATTAAGAATACTTTTTATAAAATCTATTAATAAAGGGCTTTCAGGACTAGTTAAGAGAGGTATAATTAAATTTATTTAACTCGGCCTTAAATATAGGAATATAAGGATATTTAAGTCTCAATTTTTTAATAAAACTAAGAATATAGGACTTAATTTTATTAAAAAGTCTCGTTTAGTTATATAAAGATATAATAATAAGAAGAAAAAAGAGATCTTTACGTAATTATTAACGATTTAAAAAACTAATTAATAACTAATCCTCGCCCTAGCCCTAACCTTAATTTAAAATAACTACGTTATTTAATTATAAAATATTACTTAAGTATATATATAATTAAACTCACCTCTTTATTATAAGGTTTTTACTCAATTACTAACTCAGATCCATTATTTATATCCTAAGAGTACTATTTTATACGTCGTATAGCTATTATATTGTTTTATAAAATCTAGTACTTATTAATAAGTAATATATAATAAGTATTATTCAAAAATACTTTAGATAATAATATCTACGTTCGACCTATACTTACTAATTTTAATAAGAAAAAGTGGATTATTTAGTATTATTAAAATATAAATTAATAATATAATTAGATTATTAAAGAAGACTTTTAATTAAAAAAAGAAACTGAGCTTAAGTACGCTAAGTTACTAACTAAACTAAAATAGTAACTATTAATTAATAAGCTACTTATTTTTAATGATAGAATTATTTTATTGAAAAGTATTAATATAGTACTCAAATAGAAAAACTAAGGGAAGAAGTTTAAGTAAGTTAACTCTTCAGTATTAAATATAAAACAATAATTCGTTAAATAATAAGCTCGAAGTACTTATATTATATTAGTTTATTAACTAGAAGTAGCTTTAAATACGTCGTTTATTACTTAATATTAAGTAGATCTATTATTTATTAACTACGCTATACTAAATTATTATATAGTGGTTTTTTTCCGGCTTTATAGGCACAAAAGATCGACCTTAACGGGATTACGCTTTTAGGGGAAATTATACAATATAATACACTTTTTAACTATATAATACGCGTAATATATCCTAAGCACGCGCTTAACGTAATATAATAATTTTAATATAAAAGCTACTATTTAATTCGGAATAGGTAAGCTACCCTACTACTTATTAATAATAGGCTAAGCGATATACTTACGCAATAGCGCTGGCCGGAAAGGTTAATAATAAAGGTTAATAATAGAGGTTAGCCGTAATAGTTAGCCGTAATAGTTAGCTATAATAGTTAGAAGTAGCCTTCCTTAACTACAGAGGTTTTAAACTTTAATAATAATATAGAGGTTTTTAGAAAAAGGGCTAAATAGGCTAATATTTACTACTCGTACTAGAGCTTGTAAAGATTCTTTTTATCCTTATTACTTTTAATATTACCTAAAGCTACTCTCTATATAAACTAAATAAATCTACTAAATAAATCTACTAAATAAACTTATTAATATATAAACTACTACTTAAATAGCTAGTTAAATAACTAGTTAAGAGGTTAGCTAGTTAAAATACTACCTCGATAAGAACCTACTCTACTCTTAGTATATAATTAGTAATTAATAAGCTAGAACTAAAGATGCCCGTTAATAAGTCTACCCCTCTCGGGCTAGGCGCCCTCTTTAGCTAGCTTAACGCTAGAGCTATTATAACTAACGTAAGTACGCCCAAGGAGTAGTAAAGTACTATTTAGTAGTATAGAATTTAGCTAAGTAATATTATAAGTATTATAAATAGCTAGGCTAATACGAATATTAAGATTTAGTATATTAATATTAACTTAGTTATAATAGCTATAATAAACGGGCTAGAGGTATATATAATTAGGTTAATAAGCTAGTACTTTAAATAGCTTTTATAGGACCCCCCGGGTAGTAATAATACTTATATAAAAAAAGGGATTATATTAGACCTAGCTATTTACGTACGCTAGTACTAAGAGGTCCTATACGCGTTAGAGTAGGTAAAGCTCGCCCTATAGGCGGCTAGAAGCGGCAGAAAGTTAAGAGCTATTTTAATTAGTAGTTAGGTATAGAGCGCAATATACCCAGCTTTCCCTAATACGTAATATATAGTACGGCCCCGGCGGACTACTCCGTCGGGGGAATACTAAATTATTATATAATAGTTTTTTTTTAGTTTTATAAGTATAAAAGATCGACCTTAACAGGATTACGCTTTTAAAAGAAATTATATAATATAGTATACTTTTTAACTATATAATATACATAATATACTCTAAGTACGCGCTTAACGTAATATAGTAATTTCAATATAAAAACTGCTATATAATTCGAGATAGGTAAGCTACTGCGGTAGTACTAGTTAAAAAGGTTAATAATAGAGATCGGCCGTAAAGGCTAGAAGCGGCCCTTAACTATAGAGGTTCTAAACTTTAATAATAACGTAAAGGTTTTTAAAAAAAGGGCTAAAAGGGCTAATATCTAGCTACTTTTTTATTATATTAGAGCTTATAAACGTTCTTTTTATTTTTATTATTTTTAATATTACTTAAAGCTATTCTCTATTTAAACTAAATAAATTTACTAAATAAACTTAATAAATAAACTTGTTAAACGAACTTATTAAACAAACTTATTAATATATAAACTACTATTGTATTAAAAATACTCTTTAATAGGTCCCTCTCTCTAGAGTTTAATAAATTCTTAGGCCTCCTCAATACCTTAGCTATTATAGCTAATATAAATACGCTTAAAGAGTAGTATAGTATTTTTTAATAATATAGAATTTAACTAGGTAATAATATAAATATTATAAATAACCGGGCTAATATAAATATTAAAATTTAGTATATTAATATTAGCTTAGAAATTATATTTTATAGAGCTAGAAATCCCTTTAATATAGGCTATATTATAAATATAAATAAATACATAAGGGGCCCCCTAACTTTTAATAAAAAAAAGTATATAATATAGGATCTAGCTACTTACGCGGGCTAGTACTAAGAGGTTTTATATATATTAGAGTAGCTATAGCTCGCCCTTTAGATAGCTAGAACTTAGAGGACTATAGTAAAAGGTTAGGAGTTTTAATTAGTAATTAGGTATAGAGCGTAATATACCCAGTTTTCCCTAATACGTAATATATAGTACGGCCCCGGCGGATTGCTCCGTCAGGGGGACTAAATTATTATATTAAATAGTAAATAGATTACTTAGACCGAGGGCTTATATTCGTACTATTGAATCTAATTATAACTATTTTCTTTATTTTTATAAATAGGTTATTTATAAATAACACTAATTATACTTTATAGTTAGGTTATATTATAATTTTAATAATTAAAAAATAGACTAACGAAAGCTTTATAATTAATAATAATATTATTTATTATAACTCTATAAAAAGTAAAAAGATTATTTAGAGCGTATTAGTATTAAAGGTTTACGGAATAATCGTAAGTATTAACGTTGCTTATACTATTTTAACTACCCTAAACCTTATTACTAAATAACTTAATATTTTAAAAATCCTTATTATGGTTTATATAGATATTACGACTTAATATATATAACTAAGACCAGGGCCCGCCCCGTAAGCCTATAGTAGCTATAGTATATTATATATATAAAAATACGGAATATAAAATAACTCTTATAAAATAGAAAAACTATAAATAAGTTATATATAAATAAGAAACGGTAATTACGTAATCAAATAATTATTCTAATTATTCTAAATAAGCGCTTATTAGTATTTACTAAGTAATTACTTAATAAATAAAAATAATTATTAATAAAGAATATATTTATAATGGGACTTATATATAAAATAGATTTAAGCTAGGCTTAAAAATAACCTTCTATAGCTTTTTTAATAATTAACTTAGTATTAAATCTTATAATTATTTTTAGCTATTTTTATGAAGAACCCCTTTTAATAAAATTACAATTAATTACTAAAGCCTTATTTATTTTATAATTTATAAATATAGCTTTAAGAAAAGCTATTTATAACTATAATACTATTTACTTAGTATTTATAACCTTAACTTTTAATAATATACTTATTATTACTAGCTAGTTATAATATTTTAATTACTCTTATTTAGTAAGTTTATTTTATAAAAACTAATTAAATAGTATAAACGATATTGTTTTATATCTCTATGAGGTTACTTATTCTAACTTTTTTATCTTATTTAAATAGCTTATTTAAAGCCTAGTTAAAGAGAAATAGTTTAATAAACGTTACCTCTAATAACGAAGTTATTCTTTAAAAAAGAACTTATAACTACTACAAAAAAAGAGTTAAAAAAAAGACATAGATATTATTAAAATATAGACTATAGATAATAAGACTATAAATAAGCTTTATAACTTTAAAATTATAATTTAAAAATCTAAAAATGGTCTTTAACGTATTTAAGACCTAAAGAACGAAGTTATTTAACTTAGAAAATGAGAAGTAAATATTAATATTTAGGCTTTTTGAAAAAAATAAATACTCTCTAAACTATTACTAATATTATTAAAACTCCTTTTTAAAAAGAATAATAAGAACTTAAGCTTAACGTACTTATTACTTATAACAGTACTCTAAGAACTTTTAAAATATTTTTAATAAAATTTCTATTACTAAGATTTTACTAACAAAAATAAGAAAGTTATATATATTACTAACTTTTTAGAAAAAAAGAGTTTTTAAATAGTTTCAACTAATTAAAAAAAGTACTTTAATAAGGAAACTTCTAATAAATACTTTATTAAAATATATAATATTTATTATATTTTTAATAAATTTAAAAAAGGTTTTTAGATTTTTATTTTAAGATCTTAATAAAAAGTAATAAGCTAAGTACGACTTAGTATAATTATAATAAACTAAGTTAATAAAAGAATAGTTTACTAAGTTTAGATACTTGAGTACTTAGCTAGATTTTATAAATGATACTAAAATATTTATATTTAATTAAGGACTTAAGAACGGGGTTAAGGATAAGTTAATCTTATTTAATAAATAGGATAATCTTTTTTAATATAATAAAATCGTTATTAGACTTAATAACTAACTTTATAAACAAAGAAAAAGAATATAAATAAGAATTCAATATAAGATATAAGTATTAATAATAACCTTAATATAGCTTCTAAACGAACTAATAACTTCGTAATAACTAGAATAATAATTAATAAAGTATTATTTATAAATAATATAAAAGATTTATACACCTTTATATTATAAAACGTAAAGAACTATAATAAAAAAAAGGACTTTAAATACTATAACTATAATAAGCTAGGATATATAGCTAGAGATTATTAATAATCTAAGCGTATTCAATATTAACCTATTTTAAAAAACGAGTTAATATTACCAATAAAAAAGTTCTCTATAAATAACTTTTATAAATAGTTTATTATAATAATTACTATTTTATTTACTACAATAGTAAAGAATAAACAGGATAGTATTTAAAATAAAAAGATAAATAATTAGAATATGATATTACCTTATTTTTTAATTAAAACCCTAATAATATTAATAAAAAGAATACCCGCTTCTTAGTTATATACTTTTAAAAAAATAATTTCGAATATATTATTATACTTTCTTAAATTTATAAAAATATAAAAAGGAAGGCTAAAATAGACCTTATTATAAAAGATACGCTTTGCTTTTTTAAAAACCGAATTAAATAAAGACTTCTAGCTAAAATAAGAAAATAACTCCTTAAGTTTAGAAAAAAAGGACCTAATATTAAAGAAATTATAAATAGCCTTATTTATATAGTATAATAAAATTATATAAATTAGAAATAATTTATCGAGGCTAAAGAAGAACTTAACTTAGATAAAAACTTAACTAAGTCTATTTATATAATACGATAAGTAAATAGTAATAAAAAGTTTATTTATGAAGTTAAAAAATAGTTTGAAGGTTTTTTATATAAAAATAAGATCGAAGTAATTAAGAACTTAACTCTTAATTTAAAATTATAAATAAAAAAAGTTAATTTTAATTTTTGAAAAAAAGAAAATATTAAAATAGGAATTAGCTCTTTTTATTTTAATAAAATAGAATTATTTTATAATTCGGACGAACCGCGTAATATTACTTAACGACGTACTTCAATAAAGGTTAATTATAAAATACTACTTAATATTAATAATACTAGTTTTAGAAAGGATAATAATAAATTATAATATAAATATATTTCTCTTTTTAAGGATAATTAAATTATTTAGTTTTATAGAACTAAAGAATATAAGAAGGTTATAATAACCCCTTGAATAAATAAGGACTATTTTTTACTTAACCCTAAGGACCCCTTTTATAAAGAATTATTTTAAACAGAGTGCTTAAATAATAAGTACTTTTAGTACCTCGTACCTAAATAAGATAATTATTTTTATTTATAAAAACGCGATAATAACTTATTAAAAATATTGATATAGAAAACTAATTACTTAGCTGAACGTTACTAAGTTTTAATAATAATAATAAAATAATATTTAGTCTAGACCCTAACCCTTTTATAAAGTACTTTAATAGCGAATATATAGAATAAAAGGATTATAAATATAACTAATACTAAGTTTATTATATTAAGAAGACTAAGGTATAGAGAGAATAATAAGAACTATATAAGTAAAGTATTTAATAAAAAACGCGTATATTAAAAAACTAAAAAAGCTAATTATAAAAAATAATAAAACATAAAAATAAAAAAGATTCTTATTTATAACTAAATAATATAATGATATATATTTATAAGTTAATTTTAATATTTATAAACGAGGACTAAGCGCTATTATTAATAATAATATATAAAAATCTTATATTTTACTAAGGATAGTAAATAAACTTAATTTATTATAAATATAAAAAAATAACTTATATCAATTATAAATAGTAAAAGGAGAATAAGTTAACTATAACTATAAATATATTAATTAAGAAACTATATACTTTTTAATATATATTAATAACTAATCCCCCTAATAAAGTAATCTGCTGGGGCCGTACCGTGTATTACGTATTGAGGAAAACTAGGTGTATTACGCTCTATACTTAATCAATAATTAAAATTCCCGACCTTTTACTACGTAAAGTCCTTTAAGTTCTAGCCGTTTAGAGAGCGAGCTATACCTACTTTAATATATATAAAACCTCTTAGTACTAGCCTATATAGTAGTTTCTTTCTGGCTTTATAGGCGCAAAAGATTAACCTTAACGGGATTACGCTTTTAAGGGAAATTATATAATACGGTATACTTTTTAACTATATAATACGCGCAATATACCCTAAGTACGTACTTAACGTAATATAGTAATTTCGATACGAAAACCGCTATATAATTAGGGATAGGTAAGCTGCCGCTACTTATTAATAATAAGCTAAGTAATATACTTACGTAGCAGCGCCGGCTAAAAAGGTCGACGGTAGGGGTCGGTCGTAATAGTTAGCTATAATAATCGGCCGTAATAGTTAAAAATAACCTTCCTTAACTATAGAGGTTCTAAATTTTAATAGCGACGTAGAGGTTTTTTAAAAAAGGGCTAAAAAGGCTAATATTTAACTACTCTTTATACTAGAGCTTATAAAGATTCTTTTTATCCTTATTACTTTTAATATTGCCCAAAGCTGCTCTCTATTTAAATAAAATAAATTTACTAAATAAGCTTATTAAATAAACTTATTAAACGTACTTATTAATATATAAACTACTACTTAGATAACTAGTTAAATAACTAGTTAAGAGATTAGCTAGTTAAAATACTACCTCGTTAAGAACTTACTTTTTTAGTATATAGTTAGTAATTAGCGGGCTAGGACTCTTTAAAGATGCCCCTTAATAGGTCCCCCCCTCTAGGGCTTAATAAATTAGGCCCCCTCGATACCCTAGCTATCGTAGCTAACGTAAGTACGCCTAAGGAGTAGTATAGTACTTTTTAATAATATAAAATCTAGCTAAGTAATAATATAAATACCGTAAATAACCGGGCTAATACGGATATTAAAATTTAATATATTAATACTAGCTTAAAAATTATACTTTATAAAATTAAAAATCTCTTTAATATAAGCTATATTATAAACGTAAAGGAATATATAAGAGGTCCCTTAACCCTTAATAAAAAAGAGTATATAATACGGGATCTAGTTACTTATGTAAGCTAGTACTAAGAGGTCTTATATACGTTAAAATAGGTATAGTTCGCTTTTTAAATAGCTAGAAGCGGCGGAAGATCGGGAGCTATTTTAATTAGTAATTAGGTATAGAGCGTAATATACTTAGTTTTTTTTAATACGTAATATACGGTATAGCCCCGGCGGATTGCTCTATTAGGGGGTAGTACTAGCCTATATAAGTAGCTAGATCTTATATTATATACTCCTTTTTATTAAAAATTAGGGGGCCCCTTATATATTCCCTTATATTTATAATATAGCTTATATTAAAAAGACTTTTAATTTTATAAAATATAATTTCTAAATTACTATTAATATACTAGATTTTAACGTCTATATTAGCCTAGTTATTTATAGCGTTCGTACTATTACTTAGCTAGATTCCGTACTATTAAAAAGTACTATACTACTTCTTAAGTATACTTATATTAGCTACGATAACTAGGATATTAAAGGGGCCTAAGAATTTATTAAGCCCTAGAGGGGGGGACTTATTAAGGAGTATTTTTAGTAAAATAAGTTCTTCATAAATAATAATTTATATATTAATAAGTTTATTTAATAAGTTTATTTAATAAGTTTATTTAATAAGTTTATTTAATAAGTTTATTTAATAAATTTATTTAGTTCAAATAAAAAGTAGCTTTAGGTAATATTAAAAGTAATAAAAATAAAGAAAATCTTTATAAGCTTTAATATAAAAAGTAGCTAAATAATAGCCCTTTTAGCCCTTTTTCTAAAGACCTTTACGTTATTATTAAAGTTTAGAACCTTTATAATTAAGGGCCGCCTCTAACCTTTATGGCCGACCTTTATTATTAACCTTTTTAACTAGTATTATTACGTAAAGAGTAGCTTACCTATCCTAAGTTATATAACGGTTTTTATATTAAAATTACTATATTACGTTAAGTACGTACTTAGGGTATATTACGCATATTATATAGTTAAAAAGTATACTATATTATATAATTTCTTTTAAAAACGTAATCCCGTTAAGGTCGATCTTTTGCGCCTATAAAGCCGGAAAAAAAACTACTATATATTAATAACTAATAAGAATAATTATAATACGATATTATAAAAATTAGAAATATTAATATTATTTTAAAAATCTCGTAATTATAAAAGTATTTATTTATATATTCTACCTTTACTAGCTACTCGGGCGGTCCTTAGTATTATTTATATAGTATTAATATACGGTATTAGTAAATACTTATACTATCTTATTAAACTATTCTTTTTAAGTTTTCTAACCTTTTAACTTTCCCTCTTATAAAGTTTATAACTACGGATTATTAACGGCGATATTAGGCACTTAACGCTACTACTTTATAAGCCTACTACGTACCTAGCTAAGTTAGTTACCCTTTTAGGTAATAGTAGCTTATAATAGTATAGTATTAGAGATACCCTTATTACTATTATTAAGAATAATATAAACCTTACGATATTTACCCTAAAACCTATATACTTTTAACTTTAACTCGTATATATATATATGTTCGTTACCTCGTTTCTTTTATTAAAATTAAAAACCCTACTTTTTTTACTATTTATTATTATTACGCTATTACTATTACTATTACTATCTAACTATTTACTTTAAGTATACTTTATTAAAATACTAAAACGCTAACTTATTAACCCTTAGGGCTTTTTTAATAACTAGAAGTTCGATTTTATAAGTATTATACTAAACGACCCCGAGCTATAGAGAGACCGCCTTAATAAATACTATATTTATAATATTAACTTATAAAAAACGGATAAATATATTATAATAAGCGTCGCCCTTATTAGCGCCCTTTTAATATAATAAAGTAGTATAAATAAGCCTAAACTTAATAGTATAATTAAGAGCTTAGATAGAGCGTAAGTAAGCGTATTAAATAAGAATATTAAGGAGAGGTTATTATTAAATAAAATAAGGGGAGAAAGTAAGGGGTAGTATTTAGCTATTAAAAAGGTAATTAATATACTACGGCGGCGGGGTTATTAGTATTTAGTAATAGCTACGGCCGGCTATAGTTAGTTATAAAGTTTTATTAAAGTACGTAATAAAGATACTCAATATTAACCTTAATAGACTAGCTTATTTATAAAGGCGAAGATGGCCCCTAATAAGGCGGACCGGACCCTAAAGAGGTTATAAAAGTATAACTTATAAATAAATTGAATTATTAACTAAGTCCTCTAAGAAAATTTAGTTACTAAATAACTTAAAAGAAAAAGGGTTTAAACAGATTTTTAAAAACTCTTAAAAAACGAGAATAAATATAATATATAGCTTTTATTAAACTAATAAAAAGCTTTAAAAAGTTTATAATTAATACTAATAATTAAGGATCGTAATAATTCTAAACTATACTTTAAGAGTACTAGATATATATAAAACTATTTATAAAACCTAAAAGAATAGGGTTATTAAAATATAGTAATTAGGATATAAAAATCAAACTTAAAAAAAAAACGTAACCTAGGTTCTATTTAATATACTTAATAAATTAAAAAAAATAAGAATATTTCAATAAATATATTAATAAGAAACTTAAAAAGAAATATATTTATCTATCGAATTCTCTTATAAGATTCCTCTTATTTTTTATATCAAAAAGAGGTAAGAAATTAAGACCTATTATTGATTATAAAAACCTTAACGAAATTACGAAAAAGAATTACTATTCTTTATTACTTATTACTAAGCTTAGAGATTTATTTTATAAAGCTAATTAGTTTATTATTATAGATCTTAAGGAAGTATTTAATTAGATTTTAATTAAAAAAGGAAATGAGTAAAAAATAGTATTCCGAACTTATAGAGGACTTTTTAAATATCTTATTATACCCTTTAAACTTACTAATACTCCGGTAACTTTTTAAATAATAGTTAATTACGTACTCCGGGAGTACGTCGATATTTTTATTATTATTTATATTAATAATATTTTTATTTTCTCCCCTAACTTTAAAATATATAAAAAGTATATTTATATAGTATTTTAGAAGTTTTAAAACGCTAAGCTATATACTAAACCCTCTAAGTACGAGTTTTACATATAAGAAATAGACTTTTTTAAATATATTATTATACTAAAATAAATCTATATATAAGTATTAAAAGTAAAAGTAGTTAGGGATTAGCCTATACTATAAAACGATAAGAATATATAAGGATTCTTAGGATTCGTTAATTTTTACTAATAATTCCTTAAGGATCATATTAGTATAATTAGACTTTTTAATAATTTAATATAAAAGGATACCCTATTTATTTAGAATTCTAAGTATAAAAAAGCGTTTATTAAAGTTAAGAATATAGTCATTTTTAAACTAGTTATTATAATTCTAAACCCCTAAAAACTTTTCAAAATTAAGACTAATACTTTAGACTTTATTATAAGAGTAGTTTTAAAATAATAAAATAAATAAAAAAAGCTTTACTTATATTATATTTATTTTAAAGTATTTTACGGAGTAGAATTAAATTAGTAAATCTATAATAAGGAACTAATAGTAATTATTAAAGTATTTTAAAAATAGAGACTATAGTTATTTAGAACTAAATACGAAGGTACGGTCTATATAAACTATAAGAACTTTATAAAGTTTATAATAAATAAGAATCTAAATAAATAATAAGTTAAATAGAGCGAATTCTTATCTAAGTATAATTTTTAAATTATTTATTAAAAACGTTTAAAAAATAGTAAAATAAACGCTCTTAGTAAAAGACCTAATTATAGAATTACGGTCCCTAAAGAAATATAAGTTATTTTTAAATAAGAAAAGAACGGTAGCTTATATTAATTATAAAGCTCTTTATAATATTTAAAATGATTAATACTAGCCTAATTAAAAGGATAACCCCTAAGCTTATTATAAAAGTTTATAATATACTAATATATAGTTACTAAGGAGTTATTAAAATATAATAACGGATTTGTTAGTATTATAATAAATCCGCTATACGTATTAAAATTATAAAAGTAATTAAGGACTATGCGATTTATCAAAAAAAATAAAAATAGTTTATATAAGCCTTATAGCAAGCTATAACTATTATAATTACTAGTAGAAGTATAGTAATTAATTATATAAGACTTTATTATTAAATTACTAAAGTCTAAAGAACTATTTATTAAAGTATAGTATAATAATATCTTAGTCGTAATTAACCGACTTACTAAGTTTATATACTTTATACTTTATAAAGCCCCCCGACGGAGTAATTTGCCGGGGCCGTACTATATATTACGTATTAGGGAAAACTAGGTATATTACGCTCTATACTTAACTACTAACTAAGATTAACTAACTCGACTATTATCTCCCTTTTATTAATAGTTCCTAACCTTTTGCCGCCCGTTTATAGGGCGAGCTTTACTTACTCTAATATAAATAAAACCTCTTAATACTAGCCTATATAAGTAACTAGGTCTATTATAATTTCTTTTTTTATATAAGTATTATTATTACTTAAAGGGTCCTATAGGAGCTATTTAAAGCGCTTATTTATTACCCTAACCTTATATACCTTTAGTCCGCTTATTATAATTATTATAATTAAATTAGTATTAATATACTAAATCTTAATATTTATATTAGCCTAGCTATTTATAATACTTATAATATTACCTAGCTAAATTCCGTATTATTAAAAAGTACTTTACTACTTTTTAAACGTACTTATATTAGTTATAATAACTATAGCGTCGAGCTAGCTGATAGCGCTTAGCCCGAGAGAGGTAGACTTATTAATAAGTATTTTTAGAGTTCTAGCTTACTAATTACTAATTATATACTAAGAGAGTAAGTTCTCGTTAAGGTAGTAGTTTATATATTAATAAGTTTATTTAGTAAGTTTATTTAATAAATTTATTTAGTAAATTTACTTAGTTTAAATAGAGAGTAGTTTTAAGTAATATTAAAAATAATAAGGATAAAAAGAATCTTTATAAGCTTTAGTACGAAAAGTAGTAAATATTAGCCTATTTAGCTTTTTTTTTTAAAAAACCTTTACGTCGCTATTAAAGTTTAGAACCTCTATAGTTAAGGGCCGCCTCTAACTATTATAGCTAATTATTATAGTTAACTATTATAGTTAATTATTATAGCTAACCTTTATTATTAACCTTTTTAGTTAGTATTACTATAGGGTAGCTTACTTATTTTAAATTAAATAGCGGTTTTTATATCGAAATTACTATATTACGTTAAGCGCGTACTTAGGATATATTATACGTATTATATAGTTAAAAAGTATACTATATTATATAATTTTTTTTAAAAGCGTAATCTCGTTAAGGTCGATCTTTTATACTTATAAAGCTAGAAAAAAACTACTATATACCCTATAAAGAATCGAGTACTATAAAAGACTTAGTATATATATTTACTAAGGTTATACTCTCGAACTACGGTTTATTAAAGGAAATTATCTTAAATAGAGATAAGCTATTTATTTTAAAGTTTTAAAAATCCCTAATTTCGTAACTTAGTATAAACTATAAACTATTAATATTATTTTATTTATAAACCAATAAATAGATAAGAAAGATTAACTAGATCCTCGAAATATACTTTCGTTACTATATAAACTACGACTAGGATAATTAGATAATACTTTTATTAATAACTTAGTTCGTATATAATAATATAGTTAGTAAAAATATAAAAAAATCCCCGTTTTATTTTAATTATAAATTTTAGCTAATTATATATAAAAAAGTCCGATAAGGACTATAAGCTATCAAAGCTATAGTAAATATAAATAAACTTAAAGAGATTTATAAATAAGCCTTGCTAGACCTCGAATTCGTATAATAATATATAAAAAAGAATATAAATAAATTAAGGATTAGAGGACTATTTTTAGAAAAGAGGGATAGTACTTATCTTTTTTATTATAATATTAAAACAAAATAACTAAGTAATAAAGTAAATTATAAAAAACTTAAACTTTTCGAAATTACTAAAAAAGTCTTATTAGTTAATTATATACTAAGATTACTAAATATGATATAATACTATCCCGTTTTTTATATTTTACTATTTAAACCTATACTAAGAGGTTCGTATATAAAAGATTATATTATTATTAAACTAAACTAATTAGAGTACGAAGTCGAACGAATTATTAATTATAGAGTTAGGGACAAAATATAAGAATATTCTATAAAGTAAAAAAACTATAAATACGAAAAGAATATATAGGAACTTATTATAAACCTCTAGAACTTTTAATAGTTTTTTAAAGAGTACTAAAGTTAAAATTAAAACTAGAACTCTTAGTTATTATAGCGTTCTAATTAATTATTTTAAAAGTATTACTAAACTACGCTTTTTACGTAGTAACTAACTTATTTTTATTGATAATATTGAGAAGATTAAGGATCGCTTTTCCCTTTTTGAATACTATCCTTTTTTCTTTTTAAAAATAATTTAATTTTAATAAGAACTAATTTATTTTAGCTTATATATAGCGTAAAACTTCTACTGTTTTTAAAAAAGAAGCTCTTTTACCTCTTTTTTATATTCTAGCTTATTAGTTTTAAATAAAAACGATTCATTATAAACACGATTAATATACAAAAATATTAATAAGAAAAAAGAAGAAACTTATAATTATATATAGTACTAGTAGTTATGACTATTACAAAAACGACTATATTATATATGCTCGTAATACTTTAATTTACTCTTTAGTATTTTATATTTTCTCTTTAATAAGTAATAAAATAAATAAGGTATTACGACTTTAAACCCTCGTTTCCTAATTTTAAGAGTAAGTTTTAAATAATAATATATTAAAAATCTAGTAAATACTTTAGTATTTTTAAAAAAACTACTTAACGAGCCCTAACTTAGGCTATAATAACTTATTTATAAGTTTATAAGGATAGTACCTTTAAAAAAGAGACCTAATATTACGACTTAATATATATAATTAAAACCAAGGCCTGCCTTATAAGCTTATAGCGGCTACGGTATATTATATATATAAAAACATAGAATATAAAATAACTTTTATAAAATATAAAAACTATAAATAAGTTATATATAGATAAGAAACGGTAATTATATAATAAAGTAATTATTATAATTACTCTAAATAAGCGCTTATTAATATTGACTAAGTAATTACTTAATAAATAAAAGTAATTATTAATAAAAAAATATATTTATAGTTGGACTTATATATAGGATAGACTTAAGCTGGGCTTAAGAATAGACTTTTATAACTTCTTTAGTAATTACCTTAGTATTAGATTTTATAATCGTTTTAACTATTTTTATTAAAAACCCCTTTGAATAAAATTATAATTAATTACTAGAGCCTTATTTATTTTATTATTTTATAGTAGTTTTTTTCCGGCTTTATAAGCGTAAAAGATCGACCTTAATAGGATTACGCTTTTAAAAAAAATTATATAATACGGTATACTTTTTAACTATATAATACGTATAATATGCCCTAAGTACGTGCTTAACGTAATATAGTAATTTTAATATAAAAACCGCTATATAATTCGGAATAAGTAAGCTACTTTACGGCGGCGCTAGCTAAAAAGGTTAATAATAGAGGTTAGCTATAAAAGTTAAAGGCGGCCCTTAACTATAAAGGTTCTAAACTTTAATAGTAATATAGAGGTCTTTAAAAAAAGGGCTAAAAGGGCTAATATTTAGCTACTTTTTATACTAGAGCTCGTAAAAATTCTTTTTATTTTTATTATTTTTAATATTATTTAAAGCTATTCTCTATTTAAACTAAATAAATTTATTAAATAAGCTTATTAAATAAACTTATTAAATAGACTCATTAAACGAACTTACTAAATAAACTTATTAATATATAAACTACTACTTTATTAAGAACTTATTTTACTAAAAATACCCCTCGATAGGTCCCCCCCTCTAAGGCTTAATTAATTCTTAGGCCCCCTCGACGCCCTAGCTATCGTAACTAATATAAGTATGCCTAAGGAGTAGTATAATACTTTTAAATAATATAAAATTTAACTAAATAATAATATAAATATTATAAATAACTAAGCTAGTACGGATATTAAGATTTAATATATTAACGCTAGTTTATAAATTATATTTTATAGAGCTAAAAATCCTTTTAATATAGGCTATATTATAGACGTAAAAGAATATATAAAGGGCCCCCTAACCCTTAATAAAAAGGAGTATATAATACGGGATTTAGTTATTTATGCGGGCTAGTACTAAGAGGTCTTATATACGTTAAAGTAAGTATAGCTCGCCCTCTACACGGGCGGTAGAAGGTTAGGAGTTAATAAAAAGGAAATAACGGTCGAGTTAGTTAACTATTTTAATTAGTAATTAGGTATAGAGGGCAATATACCTAGTTTTCCCTAATACGTAATATACGGTACGGCCCCGGCGGATTACTCCGTCGGGGGGATTTTATAATTTAGAAATATAGTTTTAAAAAAAGCTATTTATAACTATAATACTATTTATTTAGTACTCATAGCCTTAACTTCTATTAATATACTTATTATAACTAGCTAGCCGTAATAATAGATTTATACTTATTATATAAATATCTTATTAAGCTAGGTATTGTAAAAAAAAAGCGCCTTATAATATATATTATAATACTTTAATAATTATATAAATGCTATAAGCTCTATAAAATCCGTTAGATTAGTAATAATAATAATCTAGCTAACGGGTTTATAAAAAGTAGACAAAATAAGTTTTTTAAGTAATTCGTTAATAAAAGAATTATTATAATTAAAATAGAAAGATAAGTAATACGTAATTAAATTAGTAATATATTATAAATAATAAGTTATTTAGTAAACGTATACGCTTCTTAAGCTTTAGTTTAAAAACAAAACGTACGTGTTTAGAGCGTAGTTAGACTAATAAAAAGCTCTTTTTTAACTATACTAAATTCAATAATTTCTAAAGAGTTTAGTTATATAAATTATATATATAAGAGGATAAAAAATAATCAAAAAAAGGGAACATTAAAATTTTATATAAATAATTATAATAAAAGCTATATTGAAATTTTAATATATAGCTTTAAATACTTCTAAATAGGGGATTAATAAAGGATTCTATTACTAGTTCTTATTAATAAGGGACCTAGCCCCTATTCTACCCTTTTTTATTACAAAAATAAAAAAACTATTAATATTAAATTATAAAATAAAAAAGGGGCCTTATTAAGTAGTTAGGTAGGGGTAATAAGTAGGTAGTCTGGGCCCGTATAAACGGACCTTTTTACCCACTTATACTTACTAAGGGATCACGGGCTCTGCCTACGATATTCCCCTTATATATAGACTCAATAGACCTATACTAACTTATTAACCTCGTTGCGACCGAAAGGTCTGACCTGCCTACGTGTATACTAACATAACCGGTGACACCATGGCTCCCTCTTCACAATCTCAAAGCTCGAGGCGCCAAGGCTGACTACCAACGCTTCACAAACTGCTTTCTTGGCAACGACTCGCGTTATCAGATTGCACCTCGCTTTTCTCAAAAGCTCAATCTCTCACGGGTCACCTGGTCGCTGCGCGCGCCAACGCCAGCGCCAGACCGACCGCCCGCAATTGCGATCCAGTAGCCTGAATCGCAGTACGAAATGGCGGTGATTTAAGGCACCGCCTAAGCCTAATCTTATTCTTCAGCAGCGAGCCCCGGGGCCGCCGGTGCCGTAGTCTGGAACAAATAATCAATTATCCTTTTCTCTGCCTCATCTGGAAAGCACGGATTTTCTCTCGCCGCAGCGCTCTGCAAAAGGGAATTACTGGGTCGAACATGAGACGAGGTGCGCCAAAGCCTCGGGTTCGATCCGAACTCTATCGAATTAGTTCGTCTCATCGCAATCTTTCGAGATAGTATCGGGGAAAACGCTCGTGGTTTGATGCCGAGCCGCGGTCATGACACTCGTTCATGAAGTACCCTGCCGACGTTATATAGATGGATGTTCAAGACGAAGTGGAATTACATGTAGGTGTAGCCTCTCAGTCTTCAACGCCAGTCACTCATTCGCTCGTTCACTAGTTGCTCAGATCTCTGACCTCAATCCACTCTTTCGAAACTCTTCTTCCACCAACATGAAGTTCTCACTCGTCCCCGTGGCCATCGCCCTCTTCTCCACTGCCTACGCCGCTCCCGGCGCGCCTGCCGCTGAGAACGTCGAGCTCGTCGCTCGCGGCAACTGCCCCGCGGTCCAGGACTGCACATGCACGGCGTAAGAACACCACCTCTCTCATCAACCTGGCGTTAGTATACGAATATTGGACTGACTGTGATATTCTGGGGATATAGCAAGTTTGACAAGTACGCCAACCCTATAGAGTATCGCTCTACCGTCTCGGCCCGCATCTCTGGCGCGGACCGAGGGCTGACGACCTCGGACTGGCGCGGCACCAACGGCTACGGCAGCTCTTCTTTGTGCAGAGTCACGGTTGACCGTGTGTGCGGTAACTGCCGGGCCTGGAAGACGACGACGGACAAGTGCGGATACTACAGCCTGTCCGATTTCAGCTGTGTCAACGCTTAAACGACTACGGCTTTCATTGTATAGCGTTCTTGATGCGTAGCATTAGCATTGTATTCTCAAGCGGATTTTATTGATCAATTACGTTTCGTCCATGATACTGAGATGCGTGAACAACAAACACATGGTGCATGTTATTCAACTGCAGGTTATTAACATCTGCGTGTTGGGGTGAGACCCCTTCTGTAACATCGGTTCTTACGGGGTATCGCTTTGAACCGCAGTTATGAGCCAGCAGAGTCAAGGAGAAGGCATTCCCTGCGGTATTGATGGAATCGCTTCTCATTGGTAGAACTATATGTCACTGAAAGCAACGAAGAGACCGTCAGACGGGAGGATGATGACAATCGGGTTCCCATGTGTCGCAGTCTATGCCTTGGCGCTGACATTTCTCGGCTATCCTGTCACCTAATTAGTGCTCTCGCAGCAGCAGCCCTGGTGGAGAGTGACCTGTCAGACATTTCTCCGCCTTCTATGCTACCATCAACGTCGCATGCGACTTGTTCGCGGAGTCAAATTGACATGCAGTATAGAGTTTTGGTTGACCGTCTCGAACGAGTGGAACATTGAGGTATGCGCAGGGATGGAAGTTGATAGGGTCGCCCGTTGGGCGACTGTACGAATGTCACGGATTAGGACTAGTGCTGCCGCAGTTGCATGGGTAGCTCACTGCGTTCCGGAACATGAATTTTGGATATAAATGTAGGTGTTGAGCAGAGCCTTTCCGATTTGATTCATCTAGAAAGGTAGAATCTTCTTAACACGACAAGACGTTTGCCAGATCACAAGTACTCATTGCACATCTGCATGGAATCATAATGTCACCTTCTCTTATCGATTCATATGGCTACAAGTTTCGCCAAACGGATCTTCACATGTCAGCAGAGCAGCTTGACCCGCTGAAGCATAAGTTCGATGAAGTGGGGTCAGAGGCTCTCACAGCTCTAGATGGCATGTTCCCTCCTCCGCCGCCTCGAGCTGGGTGGTACGCCAAGGGGAAGCAGGAAGACCCACAGCCCGATCGCGATACATACGCTCTGCTTCGGGACCACCGCGAGAAGGACCCGAGACTGATGAAGCTCTGGGACGAAGTCAACGCCGTGCCTGAGTGGGTCGACTGGGACCAGATCAAGCGTGGGCAGGACGTCTTCTACCGCTACGCGCCTGCTGCAGTTACTGGGTTTGCGTTCCAGGGACTGCTTGCTACGACTGTAAGTGTGATGACAAGAAGACACGGATGTGAGAAACTCTCGGCGAAAATGCTAATGCGATCTACCAACAGGGAGCCTCGTATCGACCGGCAGAGACGTTGGTTCGTACAGGCGGTCACTCCGCCAAAGTCGCCAAGAACAGACTCTTCGAGACATTTCAGCTCCTTCTCCAGGTCACAAAATCCCTCGACGACATCAAGCCTGGAGGTGAAGGCTTCGCGTCAGCCGTGCGCGTCAGACTACTGCATGCCGCGGTGCGAGGACGAATCTTGAAGCTCAACGCACAGCGTCCCGGATACTTTGATGTCGATAAATACGGCGTCCCCATCAACGAACTTGACTCGATGCAGTCTGTATGTGCATTCTCCACCAACCTCGTGTGGTTGGCACTGCCCCGACAGGGTATCTACGTGCGCCACCAAGAAGCTCTGGACTACCTCGCTTTATGGCGGTGGGTCGGCTATGTCTTGGGTACTCCCCACTGGATCTTGGAAACACCCGAACGAGCATTGGCATCTATGGAATCGCTTTTGAAGGCATGCCTTGCCCCGAGCAAGAACTCTCGAGCTTTGGCCAATAACTTGGTCATTGCTTTGGACGGCGTTGCTCCAATTTATGAGCCGAAAGAGTTCTTCGAGGCTGGGACTCGCTTCATCAACGGAGATGAGATGTGTGATGACGTCGGACTTGGCAAACCCGGTCTGTACTGGGATGCTGTCATCAGAGGTATCATCTGGACTCTGATGGTGATTACTTATATGTCGCGTTCTATCCCTGCCTGGGATAGATGGCAAATCAAGGTAAGCACGCTCTGAAGTTGAACAGGACTACCGAATAGTTTTCACGTGCTGATCCAATGTCGTCAGACATTCCGAGCTTTATTCTGGGACTACATCGTGGAGAACAAGGACACCTTGAAGGGAGGATATAAATACGAGTTCAAGTATGTGCCGCATCACGATGCGAAGACTGACGCCGAGACCGCAGATGGGCCGCGACCTGCGAATGGTATGGGACATTTGGAGGTATTTGGCCTCGCTGGATTTTCCATTGCTATGTTGCTTGCGACCGGGCTCTTGACTACGGTAGCTAAGCTGGGCTTGTCGTATGTGGCCAGCAACCCTTTGCAGGCAATCATCGCTGGTAGCCAATTTAGGCCTTGATCAAAGAAAAGTTGAGACTTTCGCATGTTTGAGTCAACGAAGCATCTGAATATCCAAAAGGTTTCGCAGTGAATGGTTTTGTCGCCTAATGAATGTACACTTCTCGATCTCGGCCCCTCCTGGACTTCCCATCTCCCAACGCCCCCTCTCCCATGTTCTCGTATTGGGGCGATTCCGCAAGACGTAAAGGGGCTGCAGTTCTTCTTGATGATTGCCTAATGTCTCACTTAGTAGGAATTTCGCGCTGTTAATGGCCTACACGTCCTGTCAATCTTAGCCCGAAGGTACTTTTGGGAGCCACCGCCATCCTGCATGCCGCCACCTAGCTCTCGAGACCTCTAGCCGCGATTACCTATATCTACATAGCCTGCATGAACCAACTTGCCGACATTTCACAACACCACCATTGAAGCCTCAACATTCTAGTGAACGCACACCATGCGGATGAATCCTACAGCCTGGGCCATAGCTATAGGCTCGCATACTGAAACGGTAAAAGCTAGCTATAATCCGCTATGGCCCCCACGTGGCGTTGGAGAACTGTATGTTAGCTTATCCCGAACTCGTCGGGGCTGAGATGAAGCGCAGCTTAGTCTGACATGGAGGGTAGCTTAATCCCTGTTTTTTGCGGCTAGAGGGTACAGAATGAGAATGCCATAGTAAGCATGCTGTGTTTCCCACCCAGCCTGCTCGGGTCACCCTCTCTGCCTCGACGATGAAACGAGAAAGCTTGAGGTCAGCCTTGTCAATATTTTGGGAACGCGGAATCTCATAAGAGCATCAAAATAATATAAAATCTCAAGGGATTTCCTTCGTTGGCCGACAACCAGTCTGCGACCTGCAAGGCTTGTTCTTACTTTTGTTGTTCTAGTGACCGCGATTCAAGCTACCTTAGTGAACCATCATGGGAGCTTCCATATCGATAGCGCAGTGTAAGAGCCATTACAACACGACTGTGGACTGCAGTGTCACCCCGAACGACTCTGGAGGATTCCAGACTATCGCTGGCTATGAGCGCGGCGAAGTCCCTCCCGAGCCGGATATCGCGGGCACTGGGGTGCGTATAGCTGCCACTCATTGTTTATTTGATGTCGAGAAGTTAAGCTGTTCTAAAGATTGTTTCCGTCTTTATCGCTGTCGCGTCTTTCGCGTTCGCCATTGGTGTCTTTGACGTCATATGGACCGTAGTAAAACATAATTCAACGACACATCAACGGTAAGACACAGCCTTCAAGAATTAAATGAGTTTCGATGTCAAGCTGATGACAAGCTGTTGAATAGGTTCAAGACTTCTGGTTTCCAAAGACCACGTTGGGCTAGCAAGTTTAGTCGATCAAAATTCTTTCAAGCTCTCGTCGTCTCTTGCAGCGACCAACAGGTCTTCACAGGCGGTGCCTACCTAGTGACCATTAGGTTTTGGAAAGGCTGTTTCATAACCGCTTACCACTACAACATTGTCGCAAACATGCTACTGCTCACTTGCGCGACGCATCTCATGTCCGTTGTGATCTCAAAGAACTACTTCGAAAGGCTCCTCCTTGCTTGTCTACGAGTCATATTTATCACAGTCGTATTCGCCATGACTGGGCTCTTACTATCCAACCAGAACGCAAGCAACAACGTACCTTTTCCAACCAAGGTGCCGCCCAGTAATGAATCAGACAGCTTGCTGTTATCTCAAGCTGTTTGCTTTCAGAATGGGGAAGACAGCATTGAACAGTTGAAGCAACTCCTGCTAGACTCAGTAGCAAATGGAACAGCGGCGGAGAGGGCATTACTACAGAGCACTCCGGGGAACTACATTCAGGGCTGGAACCTCTACCTAGTCATTCTGATTTGGCACGGTGTATCCATTCTTGCAGAGTTGGGCCGATGCTGTTATCGAAGTAGGAAAAAACATCGCGAAGCCGCCAAGAATAACGGTTGGCACAAGCGCGACAACTATTTGGTCAAATTTTTCTCCGGTGTTGGTAAATTCTCCTACGGAGTATATCTTCTTGGCGGAATAGGCATCTGCGGAACAACAGTTGTGATGTCGAGCCTTTACATTATGAATCTGAGGCGTTGGGTGAAAAGGTCGCGATGGCTTGAGCTGGACGAAGGCGGGCAGAGTGAAGAAGACGATGCAACATCCTTTGGGCAGCTTGTGCCTATTATCTTGGTGGGATTGACGGCTTTCGCGTTTCTCTCAATACTGAGTGGTAAGTCGTTGTGCAGGCCTTCACATTCTTATCTATCTGTTCAATGGCTAACCCCTGACTAGAAATGTGTGCCGACAGTCGCAAGTCTTATCAATCTAAAGACGGTTACTCATCAGTGAACCAACATCGCAAAGGGAGTGGCCATCTGTGATAAGAAAATTCATTGTCGATGCACCCTCTGCTTGATTGAACAAGCGCACCTGAACGTGGGCAGTCTCTTTTATAACTTGCCTTGCTCGTAACACCTGTTCAGAATGCGGAATACACGTGTGCCATGGGCGATTCAGACGGGATTGATGGATATTAAACATGGAATGCCAATGTATTAAGATATCGTGGATTCGAATTGTTGCTCTACCTTATTAGGTACAATGAGCGGTCTTTTCATGTTCCCTCTTCTTTCTAACGTAGGTACAGTCTAAAGCATGCTGGGTATCACGTAGCACGTTCGTTCTATCGGTACTTCAAATCGTCTCTCTGAGCCTGTCTTGCACCGGAGTGCGCTGCGTCTAGCTCGGGCGTGTTTGATGCCGCAGCATCAAGCTCGTAAGTCGGTTGCATGGCGGAATCCATCTCTACCCGCGGCTCTGGAACTGCGAGCTCGTTCACCCCGCCACCATTCGCTCCGTATCCCTGTCCATCCTTTCGTTCGTACGCCCACGCCGAAGAGCCCGCTTCCGTCGTAGGGGTCGCATCGGCTGAGCTTCTCTTCTTCCTCCGCCAGAGGAAGAAAATTCCCGCAATGATCAGAATTCCGCCAGCGACGCCTCCGACCGCAGCACCGGCTATCGCTCCGGTAGACATTGAGGTTGAATCGCCCGTACCCGACGGCGTAGAGGTGGCCGTAATCGCGGTCGTGGCGGAAGCTCCGGCAGTAGTGGTTGCGGTCGTTGATGCGGCAGTCGCAGTCGCTAACGTTGTGGCGAGTGTCGAACTCGTCGATGATGTGGAACAGGATGAAGTGCTAACTGCCGCAGCCCAGAAGATATCCGAAGCAAGTGCTGTCGCCGTCGCGGGAGTACACAGCAGGGCGATTCCGTTCGAGTTATCGCGGTATGTCCCGTTTTGCCCGGATTGGCAGCACCATCCACCATTGTCGAGCTTTCCGTCGACCCCCCAGAGAGTCCAGTCTGAATTAGGGCACTATGGTGAAAACGTAGGATCAGCATTACTCCCATGCTCGAGGAACTGGATTGCAGTTGCCCTCACCTTAGGGTATTTTAACGACAAGTCCCTGCAGTCAGAAGGATCTTTTGATCTAGGATCAGGATTATGTTGATTGAAGTGTCCAAACAGCGTTTACCAACCTTCACAACAGTAGTTGCCCACGTAATCACCATCTCCAGTGCATTTGAAACCCGAGGGGCAGCATCTCGGTTGCGCTCCTGTGCCACATTCGACAGGTGCGCTCGGCGGACATGATCTATCGTTCCGAAGCGCCCATCCTCCTTCATACGCGCATTCTTGGGCGAAAGACGCATGGACCGCGATGGATGCCGCGGTCACGAAACTGCGGAGGCTGAATCGCCATCGGATCGTGTCGAAATCCATGGTTTCGAGGTACAAAAACAGGACAAGTTTGCTGGGAATTACGGTTGTCGCAGGGAGAAGGTCGTAAACAGGGTTCCCTAAATGGGACCAAGATCATTTAACATGAGCGGGAAAACTGTTCGGCTGGAAGATGGGATCCGCAACGCCGCGGGTCGAAGGGGCTTTCGTCAAAGGATTCAGCTTATGGGGACCTGAAGGGTCAGCCCTGCGGGTGGCTGCATAATTGTTGTCCTCCATACGAGACTAAGCTGGTGCAACGGGCCGCTGGTTCGTCGGTTTAGCGGGTTGGATTCTGGCATATGGCACCATTGGGTGAAAAGTCATTTCTTCTTACGCGCTGCCAAGCGTTGGCAAATGAGACCTTACTGCCTGTTTTGCCCTGTCCTCCCGGTCTAAGCCATCCCAAATGAGGGAAGTGATCACCGAATTGACCTTTCAACTCGCCAAAACACAGCAAACACGACCGTCAGATTTTAGGACAGTGGAAACGGCCGCTAAGCCCGGCTGCTTAGATTTTGTAGGCATTTAACATCCAGGCTGGTTACTTTGGGGGGGGGGTCGGCTCCGAGTTGGCTGCTTACATTTTCCGAATGAGACAGAGGCGATGACCCACTGGCTGTTCTGACACGTCTAGTGAGAACAGTGGAAGCGTCTGGCACTACGAAGTACTTGCAGCCGACAGTTAGTTTGCTGTGATAGTTGTACTGTTCGCGTTCCCAAAGTAAGTGTCTGATTTCATGTACACATGTTTTCGTGCTTCTGACGCTGGCCTACTACTCCACCTGGGCGCAGGCATACTTCAGGGGGTCGGGGGAAGACCCGCTCGACGGAAAGCCAAACGAATACTTTAACCTTGTTTTGATGGCTGGTTCGAGGCTACCTTTCTTTTCGACCTGACATCAGTAGCTACTCGCGACCTTACTGGCAATCCTCTGCAATTATACTCGAAGCCCGAACATGACCCCGATGCGTGAGTTGGTGAGAGAAACGCGCTTGTATGATAAGACGCGTTGTGACGAAACCCGTGCAAGAATCCTGGCAAATAGACCACCGTTCGGAGTCATGAGGCATGAAGGGTCCCAGAAAAGCTCTCGATTCAAAGAGGTTAGAAATCGTTAACCCTAAGCCAAAACCATCAAGGCTCACCTTTGGTGCGGTGTGGTCAACTTACCCTGATGGATGCCGTTATGATTTGTTAAGCTTTAAGAGCCACATTTGGAGCATCCAGAGAAATGGCGGCTACCGCCAATGGTCAGTCGTTGCGAATTGTCCCTTTGAAATAGAATCGCATCCTAGAAGCCTTCGAGCCTGTAGCCGTTGAATGTAGCTTCAAGGATCCGTCATTGACAAGACAGTACTATTGCTCCGAAATCGTTTCTTTTTTTTTTTTTTTACGTTTTACGTGACTAGAGGAAGAATATGATTGAGGCACAATCGCATGTTTTCTAGCCAGGAATCATAAGTAAGGCAAGTTGTGTAAAAAGGACATAGCGAGGAGCTATTTGCTCAAAAAAAAAAAAAATACCACCCTCTCACAATTATGCAGCAACGAATCTGTTTTGCGTTGATGACAGCTGACTTTGTGTACAGACGTAGTTGTGCTCTCTTACAACAGCTTTCACCAGGCTTTTCTTCAATACAAAATTAAGGTGAAGATTTTTAGAGTAGTACAAGACACGTTAGACTTTGTTGTTTGTGGAATATCCTTCACATTGAAATCACTAGTAAGGTATTCAATGTACTGTATCTACAGATGGGTTGGTTTCACGCACATCGGCGCGGTAATTTAGTAGTAATCTGAGGAAGCCATCTTCTAGAGATTACCACGAGTCTTTTCAGGAACTCTTCCAAAGTTCACAATCACGGATATTGTGGAACCAATGCAATTAAACTAATGCTGAGAAGAAAGCTACTAAACCCTCAACAGATGTAGCAGGGATTTCAGGCCCTTCTGGATATAGAAATCGGATTACAGGTTTTAGAAATCCTCAGCTGGACTCTGCTAGCTGAGTTGTCTTCTGAAAGTTGACTATTAATAAGACTTTATAATAGCTCGAGCTTATTTAAGTACCTTATTATCGAAGAAAGTTAATTCTTTTTAAGTTACAAGTATAAGAATATAGTTTTAATAAAATAATATAGTACTTACTTAGTACTTAAATTAAAATACTTTTCTAAGCTTATTATAAAAAAAAGATAACTATATTATTAACTACTTATTATTGAGGTCCGTAAGTAGTACTATAGCTTTAACTATAATAGCTTCTAAGTATACTAAGTTAAAGGGAATTAATATACCGGTATTATAAATTAATATACCGGCGTCGCTCTTATACTAGCGTCGCTATTCTACTTTTTAATTAGTCTAAAAAAATAGTACCTCTTTATAAAAGTAATAAGAGTAACTATATGAATATAACTATTCTTACTATCCTCTCTAACTTAAGATCTAATTTAAGATTTTTAAAAATAAGAATACTACTATAACCCATATACTTATTTAGAACCGCTATATTACCTATTTAAAATTTATAAATCTTAAATAAGTTAGTAATATAAGCTTTTATAAGTCTTAAATAAGTAAGGCTTCTTTTTATTATATACTTAAAATATATAAAAAGTAAATCATAGTAACGTCTACTTAACTACCTCTTTTAATATAGTTATAACAATTTATTGTTATTATAAACTATTTTTTATTAGCTCCGTTTTTTTTAAATACTAGGCTATATTAGCTATTTATTTATATAATTCCCTATTATCCTCCCCTTATTAAGAACGCTAAACTAGCTCCTTATTTATTATTAAAATAAGCTTAATATTTAGCTTTAATTTAACCAATTTATCTTTTTTATAAGCTTAGCTAGTATCGACTTATTTTTATTCTTAAGTAAATAGCC
The DNA here is from genome assembly GCA_030869315.1 of Colletotrichum cuscutae. NCBI lineage: Eukaryota > Fungi > Ascomycota > Sordariomycetes > Glomerellales > Glomerellaceae > Colletotrichum > Colletotrichum cuscutae. The sequence goes on from MPDP01000074.1 coordinate 96,851, forward strand.
TCGCTTTTTATTACTTATACTTTAGTTATTATAAGTAGTACGGGTTTAACTAACTAACTAGCCTTTTTTAAATAAGGCTAGTTATAATAAAATAAGCTATACTATATTCTTTAGCTTATTATAAAGAGATATAATAATCTTAGGGTTAAAGATCTAGTAGTATAGATCTAAAAAAGATGTCTTTTGAAAATATTACTAAGGGTATACTTCTTACTTACTAAAAATAGCTAAATCTAATATTTTAAAATAGATTTTATAGTAATATAAGATACTTAACTTAATTAAAATAGTATAGTTTAGACTATAGGATCCGAGGGGGTTTAAGAATAGCCTCTTATTAAATAGTATTACTTTTTTTATAAGCCGGCCTTACGTCCTAATTAAAATAAAATATTTTAAAAAAGTACTATTTAAAGTTTACCTAAGTACTTAAAGCGAGTACTCATATACTCCTAGCTTATAAGTACCTCGTCCTCTATATAAGCCTAATAAAAGCATAGTTCTTAATTACTAATTATATCCTATATAACGTTAATAAGCCGATATAAGTAATTAAAACTATTTAAAAAATAACTTTTAATATTATTATTATTTAACTTAGTACTAGAGGTAATGCGAGTACTAAAGTTCTAGTATTTTTTAAATAAAATAACGGGCTTACTATGCTCTTAAAAATAGGTATATTACGTAGAAGTACTAGAGGATTGGGCGTTAGTCGTTAAACTCTTTATAGAGCTTAGTTTAGGTTTTTTTAAAAGTATACTTAGTCTTAGTAAATATAATAAGCTTTTATATTATAAGGACCCTACGATACGTATAAGGGGGGGGCTTATTAATAAGTATATTAATATAAGCTTTATTCTTATTATTTAGCATAGCTATTACTTATATTAATAACTAATATCCCTCGTTATTAAACCTATTACTATTATTACTATAGCTACGATCCTTAACTTATTTTTACTTAGCCCTAAGTATAACGTTAGAGTTAATATAGTAAATATAGAGTTATTACTAAACGTCTAGGAACTACTCGTTTAGTATAGCCTTTATTTACTTATTATAATTTATAATAATAATAATAAGGTAACGGACTAAGTATTAGTCTATAAGTTAGTAAATACTTATTAAAAAGAACCGGAAACCCTCTAGTCTCTTGTTATTAATAAAGCTAAACGCGGTATTATAAATAGATCTAAAGTAGGTCTACTTAGTAGTTTAAAAAAGAGGGAGCTTAAAACGATTAGTATTATAAGTATTATCGAAGCTAATTACCTTAGGGAATCGCTTTTATATTTAAGAATAGTAAGGAAAGGTCTTAATAAGGCTAATAAAGTAGTTTAGCTCGTTATTTACTTATTTTATTATATATAAAATATCTCCCTTAATAAATAGCTTAATTAGTACTATAATTAGTAAGTATCTAGCTAGTTTCTCTTAGTTTATACGAGCCTTAGTATTATAAATATCTCGCTACGTAAATAAGGACTCTAAGAACTACTCTTAGATAATAATACGTATATTATAAGCCCGAATCCTAACTCGTTAGTTTATAATTTTAATAATATCCTTAACTACTTTAATAAGCTTATAATATAAAGGGTACGTAGAGGCTTTAAGGCTAGGGTTATAATTATATTATTTATACTAGGGGTTTAAATAATAACGTAATAACTACTTATCCTCTTCTTAAGCCTTAGTAATAACTTATTATTTATAACCGTATTTATAAGACTTATATTATTAAATACTAACGCCTTATATAGGCCTAGGCTTATTAAACCGATTATATTAAAAAGTATATTAAATAATTCGGCCTCGAGCTTTATACCTATTCCGCTTTATAATACTAAATTTATTAGTTTTTATAAAGTTATTAACTCGGTTAAAGAGGGTATCGTAGGTTTATTTTAAATTATTAAGAATTAATAAGTTTAGGATTTCGGTTATAAAAAGAGAGAAAGATCGGTTACTTAGAGTATAATAAGAAGTTATAGTTTAAAAAAACGCTTCGCTTTGAGTAAAGGATAGTCGTAGGAGTAAAAAGGGTAGTAAGTTAATTTAAGGACCCTTTTTTTATTATTATTAATAAACATATTTTTATTATTAAAGTAGTACTATTATTAACTATTAATTAGTTTTAATAACCTATTTAATAAATTAAAGAATACTACTAAACTACTTTATTATAAAATAAAAAGGTTATTAAGACTATTCGTTAGGGGGAGAGGGGTTATGCTCTAAAAAAAGTTATAAGAGGGTAATCCGCTAGGTTTTTGTTATTCCCTTAGGGAAATAGTAAGTAAAGTATAATATAAGCTCTATATTAGGGTAATTATTTATAAGAAGTTACGTATTTTATAATATACTAATTAGGAACTTAGTAATAAAGTTACGCTACTTTTTAAAATTACTAACTTTATAAAATTAACTAACGCTAGGGTAACTACTTTTTAAAAAAGGAGATAATAGTAATTAGTTAAATAATAATAAGAGGTTATAATTAATTAATAGTCGTTTTTATAAAGGGGGAAGTCTCTTAGTAAGAGTATTATTTTAAAATTAGCCTTAGGGAACGTCTCTAACTCTAATTATAAAAGCTATTATAAATAAATACTATAAGTTAGATTTCGAGGCTTAATAATATAACCTAAGTATAAAGGGAGTAAAGGAATAAAGGCTTAGGATATTTTATAAGTATTTAGTAAAATCTAACTATATTAATAAAAAGTTTTTAGACTAATTAAAAAGTAAAATAGCGACGCCGGTATAGGAGCGACGCTAGTATATTAATTTACGACGCTAGTATATTAATTCCTAAGTTAAAATACTTATTAAAATACTAATAACTAAACTAATTTTATAATAACGATCTTAATAAAAAACTTAGTAAATAATATTAAAATCCTCGCTAATATTAAGTACGATTTACGAAATATAGTAAGACGGCCGCAAAGTATTACTAATATATCCTATATTAAAGTCTATCGAGACAGTGGGAGTATCCATTGATACTGTGTATTAATACCGTGTAAATGATACCGAGAACCGCCCGAGCAGCCAGCAAAGGCAGAATAAAAAAAAAAAAAACAAATATCCTATATTAAAAAGAGTATTATTAATATTAATAAAATAAATAGGGCCGTATTAATATAGTACCTTAGCTTTTTTTTATAACTCGAGGATTATTATTTTTAATAGTATTAAAAATTTATTAAAAGGCTCTCTTAAGTACTCTAATATATTTATTATTATTTTTATAATAATAAGACTTCTAGTACTTATATATAAAAATAAGTTATCCCCCTGACGGAGCAATCCGCCGGGGCCGTACCGTGTATTACGTATTAGGGAAAACTAGGTATATTGCGCTCTATACTTAATTACTAATTAAAACTCCTAACCTTTTATTACTTATTTAGAGGTCGAGCTATACCTACTCTAACGTATATAAGACCTCTTAGTACTAGCCTATATAAGTAGCTAGATCTTATATTATATACTCCTTCTTATTAAAAATTAAGGGACCCCTTATATATTCTTTTACGTTTATAATATAGCTTTTATTAAAGGGATTTATAACTCCGTAGAATATAATTTCTAAGCTAGTATTAATATACTAGATTTTAATATTCGTATTAACCTAACTATTTATAGCGTTCGTACTATTACTTAGCTAGATTCCGTACTACTAAAAAGTACTATACTATTCCTAGGGCGTATTTATATTAACTACGATAGCTATAGTATCGAGCTAGCCGAGGGCGCCTAGCCCGAGAGGGGTAGACTTGTTAACGGGCATCTTTAGCCCACTAATTACTAACTATATACTAGGAGTAAAGTAATAGTTTATTTAATAAGTTTATTTAATAAGTTTATTTAATAGGTTTATTTAATAAGTTTATTTAGTAAATTTGTTTAGTTTAAATAGAGAGTAGCTTTAAATAATATTAGAAGTAATAAGAATAAAAAGAATCTTTACGAGCTCTAGTACGTAGATATTAGCTTATTTAGCCCTTTTTTTTAAAAACCTCTACGTCGCTATTAAAATTTAGAACCTCTATAGTTAAGGGCCGCCTTTAACTATTATAGCTAACTATTATAGCTAATTATTACGGCCGACCTCTATTATTAACCTTTCTAACCGGCGCTATTACGTAATAAAAGGGTAGCTTACTTATTCTAAATTATATAGCGGTTTTTATATTAAAATTACTATATTACGTTAAGCGCGTACTTAGGGTATATTATACGTATTATATAATTAAAAAGTATACCGTATTATATAATTTCCTTTAAAAGCGTAATCCTATTAAGGTCGATCTTTTGCGCCTATAAAGCCGGAAAAAAGACCACTATATGAAAATAAGTTATTTATTTTTAAATAATAATATTAGCTTATTAACAAGCTATTAAAACTACGATTCTAGCGATTTCTTAATAAGAGAGAGGGTAGAATAAAAAAAAGATAAGTAATTTATAAAAAGGGTTAAAGTTAAAGAGTACGGAATTCGAGGGCAGGGTAGCGTCTATATATATTATGGCAATCCTCTAGTAATATAAAACGAATAGAGTTAAACAGTGAGCTCGAGCTTATTATGACTGAGTTATTTTGCGAAGCCGACTCATATAGCAATGAAGTAGATAAAACCTCCCGAGATTTTAATGCTGACTCATGTAGATCCGTCCTGTTGTCCCAAGCTACTCAATCATCCATTCCATACTGTTGTTCCATTGCGGCCTCCACAGCTTTCAAGCATTCCTGCTTCCGATAATTTTCCAGACCCGGCCAGCCATGCTCATGATAGATGAATTGTAATTTTTCCACCAAGCCGTCCGAGCCTGGTCTGAGATACGCGTATACATCGATGACAGACAGTTGACTGGTGGGGATAAAGTTCAGTTTTCGAAATTGATCCTTGAGAACTTCGAAGAAACCATTCACGGTCCAGCGAGTGGCATCACCACGCCAGTCGGCCTCGTTTTCTGGAGCCCACTCGTGAGGGTCGTCGAAAACTCGCAGATGGTCGTAGGAAGGATTGTCCGAGATCCCGTCTGGGCATTCTGGCCAGTATATTATGCCAAGCTCTGTATCCAAGAGGAAAACAGGATTTTCGCGGCCACCCTTTGTGAGATCAATCACGTGGGAGGGTGCGTTTTCGCGGATTTCGGAACCTTCCGACATGATTTTCAAATCCTGGCCATCCATGCCGCGTTCGACACGGGCTCCTGTGTGTTGCCAATCGGCAAAACGGCACCAAGGAGCGCCCTGAGCCTGATTGAAGGGATTGCTCGGGACACGAATGTAGGGTAGATGGCGTAGAAGACATATGACCTCATCTGATTTTCCCATGTCTTTCAAAGTTTCCGTTGTAATTGTAGGCCAACCTTCTTCTGGAGAATACAGGATGTCGTCTTCGTGGACATACATCGTACTTAAGAAGCTGTAATAGTCGCGGATTGACGCTATGCACTCTTCGCGGGAGTATTTGCATTCGGCGAGTTCGGGCATCTTTGCAGCTCTGAAAAAGATGTCGGCTTGGGGTAAGTAAATTGTGCTTGAGAGTGAGCGATGAAACTTTGGAGGCAGGCATGAGCTCGCTTAAATAATTGAAGGCATGACCTCTTAGTGGGACATCAAGTGACACCTTGGCAAGTTAGCATGATGTCAGACTTTAGTTTTCGAGTGTCACAGCTGAGTGAAGACTCAAAGCACGGCAGAACCTTGTGGTCTGACTGGCTGAGAGGAGATACACAAAGTTTACCTTCCATAACACTCCGGAGGACCGTATCAATTCTAAAAGGCTATCTTACTAGCCAACATCTGTAGCCTCCAAGGTGACGAGGGTTCGAATATTTCCTGATTCTGCGATCGGTTTATAGCCTGTAGACGAGAAAATCTAGTTAGGCAACATATAGCATCATGTTCGCTAAGGGGTGGAATTCACGCTCAAGTAAATAGGTAGATCATCTGATTTATATCATGAGATCTTTCGACTCTAAGCTATCAAACCTTGCTGTAAAATGAAGCTCATATTGAACGTCTCGGAAAACCGCTCAAGGTGTTTCGTGCCATTCTCCACTGATGGTCTGTAGACATCCTGTAGAACGGAATGTAATGGCTTTGAAAACCATAAAATACTTACCAGGGTGCCAAGCCCCATAGGCTTCGACAAACATTAACTCAAATAATTTCTCAACCACATTTGAGGTGATAATGTAGCTCTCACGGTCGTATATTCAGGTTTAAGATTCTACTTCGAACCGAAAAGGTCAGATTGCAGAACTGTTTTAAAAGGCCCAAAGGCATGAATTTCCCTGGAAACATTTCTTCATCAGGCGAAATCATTGACTGTGAGAACGAACATTGACTATGACACAGAATCTGACTATGTATTTATCACTGCCACGCACAAGCTACCTAAATACTAACACTCATGTCTCATACCAAGGCAATCGACTAACCTCTATAACCAGATCAACAATGAAACTAGTTTATTTTCTTTCGTGGATAGCAGTAGCTGCTCCGCATCCTTCGCTCGACAAGACCACACGAGTTGACGTCCTACACAATGTCATCGTCAACATCGCAGCACCACTTGGAATCGATGCTACCCCTTCTAGCCAACAAATCGAATGTCCTATACCTTGTGCTAACCACACAAACACGAACACATGGACAGAGTATGGATCGATTGACCACCTACGTCGCTGCCAGGAACCCATGCTTATTGCACCAATGTTTCCCGACGCTCTTGCCAACCTAACTTCTACCACTACCGTCTGCGGCTGCTCGCTCAATTCCAGTCGTCCAGTCATAGACTGGACATCGGAGTCATTCGCGAAGAGCTCTCAGTTTAGTATTCGGCAACCAGATGGCATGTACTCCGCATCCTGTGAGTCTACCGGCCAAGAGGTCGAGAGCAAAGTCATGGTAGTTCGAGGCAACGATGGCAATGACAAATTCAGTAGGTTGGACTTTATTCTCCTAGGCCAGTCAGTAGAGCGAACGCTTGCAGATCCCTCCAACTGCCCTACGAAAACTCTCTTCGCCCAATATAGAAGCATGATAGTGAGTATCTATAGCGGAGGCTCCTTGGCAAAGTCAACAATAACGTCTGCATGGAATGCAATCTCGTATCTGCCAATCGTCGGCCATTCGACTCAGATGCTCGTCGAGATTTGCGATGACAGTCGAGGACCTGAAAGGATCTTAGGCATTGCAATTGACATTGTCGAAAACCGCGAGCTGGTTGAAGAGTTTACTTTGGGTTGGAGTCAAGGGAAATGTTTCGGGGGCCCAAAAAACGCAACCGTTTTGCCTGGCGTGAAGGTTCATGAGATATCTGATCCTAGCCTCAGACTTTCACGTCCTCAGCTTCCGCGTCCTCAGATTCCTCGTCCTCGGCCTTCACGTCCCCAGCCTCCGCGTCCTCAGCCTTCGCGTTCTCAGCCTAAGCGTCCTGGGCCACCTCAACATCAGCCTAAGCGCCCTCGGCCGCCTCAACATCAGCCTCCGCATCCTGAGCCTACCTTCCAAAGCCGCGACCTGCAACGATGTATATCAGGCGAAGATCGCACTTTGAATACTGGTAATCTCTACTAGTTTTCTTGCGAATACGGCTTCTGCCTAGAATCCTTGTGCGAGTGCACTGCCCGAGGTATTCCATCACAGGTTCCGCCTGAGACAGAAGTCGATGTCGTCGCCTGGGACGATTCGAACACGGATCTTAATATTCTTTATGTCGTATAGTCACAATAGGGGCATCGACGTGTATAAGAGAACGGATAATTTATTAGAAATAGAGAATAGGCGCGAAGCACGCTCTAATATAGAGGGTATAAGCGAAGTAGGCCTTAGTAATTATATAACCGAGGTTACGTAACGTATAATAAGGCTATAAATAATTAAAGCTATTATAATATACCCCCCTAAATAAAATCACGTTTAGAAAAAGCGTGCTTAATAACCCGCATCGTTATAAAAAGGTCTGCTTAAAGAAAAAAACTACTTATTAATATATAAAAATCTATTTATAAAAAGAATTATAAAGTAAATTAGTCTGCGTATAGAGTTATAAATAAAGGATAAATCGGTTATAAATTAACCTCTATATTCGTTATTATAAGTAATCTTAAGGCTATCTTATTAATAAAAAGTATAATTAAAAGGCGGCCTCTTATTAGTTAAATAATCGACCTATGGGCTAAGGGTAGTAAATATATAAATTCCTTATTACTACTTATAATATAAACTTTCTTTTTCTTTTTAACCTATACTTATAATACTACTATATATATATACCCTTACTTTTTATTTGTATATACGCGTTTTTATGTATATATATTATTAAAAAAGGATCTTAGCTAATAGTATCGTTTTATTTAAATACCTATTTATAAACGAATAGCTAGAAACTACGCTCATATTACTATAGTATAAGAGGCTAAAAAATATAAACTTAAAACTATAGCCTTAGGAAAGAGCAGTAGCTCTCTTAACCCCCTTAATAAGCTTATAACGGGTAAGTAATCTCTTTTATCTTATTTTTAATTAGTAATACGGCCTCGTTTATTTAGTTTTAACTTAATTATTTTATTTAATAAGTAATAGCCTTATAGCTAAATAAGATACTTAAGAAAATATCAGAGGTAAGGAGGGTTTATAACCCCCTTTTTCGCTCCCTCTTAAAGGTAAAAAAAAAAAAAAGAAAAAGTCTTTTTTTAAAAAGATAATATAAATAAAAAAGGTTTATAGCCCCCTCTATTACCTCTTCTTAAAGGGCGTAGAGTAGTTAACCGTACGTATAATACTTTTTTATTTATTATTATTTATAAAACTAATTCTTAATAACGGACCCTCTTAGTACTATTCTTAATACTAAGGTTTAATACGAGCTAGTACTTCTACCTCTCCTATTTAGCTACGAATACCTTAAGTATATTAAGAACGCTCTTAGTAACCGTTCGGACGGTACGTACCTCCTAGGTTCGTATATTAATAATAAATATTAACGTTACTAGACCTATAAAAAGTTAAGTTATACCCCTATTTTTAAGGGGTATATACGGGACCTAGGTATAAAGTTCTTATACTTTAAGTAAGAAGTAATAAAAAAAGTAATAGTATTTATAGCTACTAATATAGTCCTACTTATACTTAATAAAGTATATTCTAAGCTATCCTCGTTTTATTCCTCGCTTATAAACTAATATATAAACCCTAACTTCCCTTTGGGGTCCGGTCCGCCTCATTGGGGCCATCTTCGCCTTTACGGGCAAGCTGGTCTATTAAGGTCAATATCGAGTATCTTTATTACGTACTTTAATAAAACTTTATAACTAACTACAGCCGGCCGCAGCTATTACTAACTATTAATACTAACTAAACTTAAGATATTAATAACCTTACTATTATAATATATTAATCGCCTTTTTAATAACTAAATACTACCTCTTATTTTCTCTCCTTATTTTATTTAATAATAACCTCTCCTTATTAATATTCTTATTTAATATATTTACTTATGCTCTTTCTAAGCTCTTAATTATATTATTAAATTTAAGCTTATTTATATTATTTTATTATATTAGAAGGGCGTTAATAAGAGTAACGCTTATTATAATATATTTATCCGTTTTTTATAAGTCGATATTACGGATATAGTATTTATTAAGGCGGTCTTTTTATAACTCGGGGTCTTTTAATATAATATTTATAAGATCGAACTTTTAGTTATTAAAGAAGCCCTAAGGGTCGACGAGCTATTAGTAGCGTCTTAGTATTTTAATAAAGTATATTTAAAAATAGGTAAATAGTTAGATAGTAATAGTAATAATAATAGTATAATAGTAATAGCGTAATAGTAATAAATAGCGAGGAAAGTAGCGTTTTTAATTTTAATAAAAGTAACGAGGTAACGAATATATATATATACGAGTTAAAGTTAAAGATATTAATAAGGTCGGTATTATTTTTAACGACGGTAATAAGGGTATCTCCGATACTATACTATTATAAGCTACTATTACCTAGAAGGGTAGCTAACTTAGCTAGGTATGCGGCAGGCTTATATAGTAGTAACGTCGGGCGCCTAATATTACTATTAATAATCCGTAGTTATAAACTTTACAAGAGGAAAAGTTAAAAAATTAGAAAATCTAAAAAAATAGTCTAGCGAGATAGTATAAGTATTTACTAATACTATGTATTAATACTATATAAATAATACTGAGAACCGCCTGAGCAGCTAGTAAAGGCAGAATATATAAATAAATAAACCCTAACTTACGTAATAATAGTATTATATCAGGCCCTTAAGTACGACGGTTTTTTAAATAAGGGTAAGAATAAGGGGGTTTATATAAACAAGGCCCTAGTAAAAAAAGCGTTTATAAGCGCTCTTTCTATATTAGAAGCGTTATTAAAAAAACTTATTAAGACCGTAATAATATTAATTATTTTACTTATAAAAATAAATAGTATTTAAATCGGGATTAATACTCTTAGTAGCCTATATATTTTTTTAAATATATAGCCCGCGTTTAAGTCCTTTTTAAATAAGTTTACGCTTACTTTTTTAAGTAAATAACCTCTTTTTAAGCGACCTAACGGGGTTACTAAAGCTATTTATACTCCCTAACTATAGGCTACGTTATTTAATTAAAAACCGGGCCCCCTGGGCCGTTCTATTACTTCTTAACTATCCCTTTATTTAGTATAACTATTTCTTATATATTTCTTATATTTAAGAGTAATATAAAGTATTCGAACTTTATTTTAAAAAAGTTCTTTATAAAGTTATTAACTAGTATTTTATTCGTTAGTATATAAACTATTTAAAATAAGCCTCTCGAGTACTCTTATTATAGCTATATATTTTAAATATTAACGTAGTATAAGCGAGTTAAGATACGTTCCCCTTCTTTAGTTACGAGTTTAATTATTTAATAATTATTATAATATACTTTTTATGTAGTGGTTTTTTTCTAGCTTTATAAGTATAAAAGATCGACCTTAATAGGATCACGCTTTTAAAGAAAATCACATAATATAGTACACTTTTTAACTATATAATACGTATAATATATCCTAAGTACGCGCTTAACGTAATATAATAATTTTAATACGAAAGCTACTATTTAATTCGGGATAGGTAAGCTACTCTTTACGTAGTAGCACTAGTTAAAAAGGTTAATAATAAAGGTTAATAATAGAGGTCGGCTATAGAGGTCGGCCGTAATAATCGGCCGTAATAGTTAGTTATAATAATTAGAGGCGGCCTTTAACTATAGAGGTTCTAAACTTTAATAGCGACGTAGAGGTTTTTAAAAAAAGGGCTAAATAAGCTAATATTTACTACTCGTACTAAAGCTTATAAAGATTCTTTTTATCCTTATCGCTTCTAATATCGCCCAAAGCTACTTTTTATTTAAACTAAATAAATTTACTAAATAAATCTACTAAATAAATTTACTAAATAAACTTATTAATATATAAACTACTACTTTACTCTTAGTATATAGTTAGTAATTAATAGGCTAAAAATACCCATTAATAAGTCTACCCCTCTTAGGCTAGGCACCCTCGGCTAGCTCAACGCTATAACTATCGTAGCTAACGTAGGTACGCCCGAGGAGTAGTAAAGTACTTTTTAGTAGTATAGAATTCGGCTAGGTAATATTATAAGCGCCGTAAATAGCTAAGCTAGTACGGATACTAAGATTTAGTATATTAATATTAGCTTAGTTATAATAGCTACGATAAATAAGCTAGAGGTATATATAGTTAGGGTAATAAACTAGTATTTTAAATAGCTCCTATGGGACCCCCTGGGTAGTAATAATACTTATATAAAAAAAGGGATTATACTAGACCTAGTTACTTACGCGGGCTAGTACTAAGAGGTCCTGTACGCGTTAGAGTAGGTAAAGCTCGCCCTATAGGCGGGCGGCAAAAGGTTAGGAGTTAATAAAAGAGAGATAACGGTCGAGTCGATTAACTATTTTAATTAATAGTTAGGTATAGAGCGTAATATACCCAGTTTTCTCTAATACGTAATACACGGTACGGCCCCGGCGGATTACTCTGTCGGGGGGGTATATACTTTTTATATATTACTAAGCTTAAGTAAAATATTTCTAAATAAGCGTTTAAAAGCGAGTATCTCCTTAGCTATATGTTCTAAGCTTAGTAGCTCGGCCTCCGTAATTAACGTAGTTATTATATTTTAATAAGCTACTTTTTACTAAACGAGGCTATTAAAAAGGGAAATTATAAAACCCTACGAAGATCTTTAGGTCTTTTTATCGTTTATAAACAAGGCGTTACTTACGATTAGTAATACTTATTTACCCCCTAAGATCTTAAAGTAAATTACTAAGTATTATATATATAAAAAAGTATTATATAACTTAATTTATAATAAAATAATACTAATAAGATAGGTTTATTAAGAATTAGCAAAGTAGAGCGTATATAAAAGTAACATCGGGCCGAATTATAATTACTATATATAATATTAAACTACTCTTTTTTTAAAAAAAACTTAGTTTTACTTAGGGATATAATTCCTAGGTTCTTTTTAATTAGAACTATTAGTAATAGGGTTATAAAAATAGTAAAGTTAATAAGATCGAACTTCTTAACTACCTTCTTAAGATACTAATTATAAACGAGGTATATTTTCTAGTTAGGTTAATTATAAATAACCCTTATACTTAAATACTACGAAACTAGCCCTTAGTCTTTTATTTCGTATTTCTTTTTAAGTCCTTTAGTTACTTAATTAGTATTATAAACGTAGTCTTTATAATAAAGAACGAGGATATTATTTATGTAAAAAAGAACTAGTACTTATTTAGTAAAATCTTAGAATAGATAAGGGTCCTCGCTTATAAATAAGAGACTTAAATTTTTAAAAGTTAATAATAGCTCCTCGTATTATAATAGCGGAGCGTTATGAGCGCTATAAAAGGCTTACTTAAGCTTTATATATATACCTAGCTAATAAAAGCTATTTAAAAGCTCGTAAATAATAGGGGGGTTGCTTAGCTTTTTAATTACGTTTAGAAAGGCGTTTATTATATTATACTAATAGATTTTTAAGTTGAATTAGGTAGCGATAACTATAGCTACTCTAAACGTCCTAGCTATTAGCGTCGCTATGTAAGTCTTTTTTAAGAAGTATCGTTCTTAAAGATCCTCCCTAATATAAATTCTCGTTTTATAATAATCGAGGTAATTATTACTATTAAGCTTATAATTAAATACTTATTTAAAAAGTATTAGCTTAGATATAACTAACGCCTTACTAACTACTTTTTAAGTTTTTATTTTTTCTAATTTTTAAATTTCTAACTATATTACTTTTATAAATTAGCTTTTTAAAAGTTCTAGTATTTTAAAAATATCTTTTTACTTTTTTAAAGAGGTAATTAATTAATTTATATAAATTTAGTTAGATTTAAACGTAGTTAGTAGAGCGTACTTCGTTTTAATTATTATAATATAAATATAGTAATATAGCGTCCTATACCCCTAAGTCGCTTTATTAACCGCTTTTTACTAATTAAGTATATATATATTAAAAAAAGAGTCCTATTTCTTTTTATTTAAGTATAAAAAGAGTACTACCCGAATCGCTTTTATTAACTTAGGTCTTAAATAAATACCTCTAATAATTAATTCCTTAACCTCTAGCTTTATTTAGTATGCTTATTATCTTAGTTATATATACTAGTTATATTAAAATTACTAATTAAGTCGTTTATTACTCCTACTTTTTAATATAGGCTCGCTTATTAAAGAGGCTCGTCGGGGTCTAGTTAAATAAAAAGGTCCTCTTTATAAGAGGTCTAAGGAGTCTCTATTTCTATATATATATATATTACGTTTTTAATCCTTTTTATAAAAAAATTAACTTCTCTTATAGTCTCGCTTACTAAGTTAGTTAGCTAAATAAGGTTCGTATCTAACTCCGGACTTTTAAAGTTTAGGGTTACTTCAAAAATAAATAGCTATTTACCTCGTTTATTTAAAAACGAACTAAGCTTTTTTATAGCTTTATTTACCTCTTATAAAACGAATATAAATAATAATAACTACTCTTTATTATTAATTAATATAGCCTCCTCTTTATTTATAATCCTAAGTAATTAAAGCTTAGGTTCGATTATTATAAGTAGTTATTAAATCTTATTTATTACGGCCCTCGACTTAGGTAAATAAATTATAAATTTAGTATTATATTTTAAATAAAAAGCTATTTTATTAAACGTTATATTTTAAATAATAATAACTTTTAAAAACGAGGAGATCTAGATTTTATATAAGTTATAAGCGTTTAGTACGTAACTTGCGAAGTACTAAATATATCCCCTTTACTCTATTTTAAAACGTCTCTTATTAATTCCTTTTTTATAATCCCTCTTAAGAAAGTACGTTCTATAGCTATATATATACGTCTATTTTTAATAAAGACGTAGATTACGGGCAAGCTTTAGTATATTTATTAGTTATTACTACCTAAAGTAATAAGCGGACTAGACTTTTTTAATTTAAACTAGTAATAGCTAGTTAATACGTTACTTAGGGCTAATATAATATAAATCAGCTATAGCTAATATAGCCTCTACTTAGAGTTCGTTTAGTAAGCTAGTTATTAATATTATATTAATTACTTTAATAATAATCTTTTAACTAGCTCGTTCTCTTTTTCTATTTAGTTTTTTTATATATAAAGAAGTAGTTTCTAAGTTAATTCCTAGCTTTTATACCTATTTTTAGAAACGAGTCTCGCTATTAATTACAATTATTATACGTTCTACGTCTTATTAAATTTTATAAATAGCTACGTTCTTTTATATATATACTTATTATTTAAAAAGGTATAAGACCTTAAATACTATATTATAAGTCTTAATAACTCGTAAAAAAATAAAGATCCTACTTAAATATTCGTTTTTAATTAGTATTAACTACTTATTTCGTTTATAAATAAGTAAGTAGTTAAAAAGATCTTATAAAATCTTATAATAAAGTCGGGTTACTTTTCGTTCTAAAGTACGTTATAAAATTACCTATTTTATATAAGTAGTCGTATAGTATTAATATTCTAAGTAGCTTAGTCTTTTAATCCTTACCTCCCGAGCAGCTAATACGAGCTTCTCGAATATTACTAACGTAAAATAGTTAGATCTAAGGTACTATAGCTAGGCTATATCCGATCGGTCGTTTTTTAATTAGTATAAAGAACGTAGGTATTATATACTACGTACTAAAATTATTTTAATAAGCGAAAACTAATTTATAAATAGAAAATAGAATAAATAGGGCTTATATTTTAAAAAAACTAAATTAACCTTCCTCTTAAGCTATTTAATAATAACGTTATTAAATTCGCTTTTAAACCGAAGAGTATAATCGAAGTTTAAGTACTAAATATTAGTTTTTTAAAAAAGTACTTTTAATACGACGTTTATATAGAAGTTCTTAATAAAACTAATATTATAAAGGGTAAAATACTTAGTCCCGGGCCCCTTTAATCCTATAGAAAAATTCTATATAACCCTTATTCCCTTAGTAATTATAAAATAAGAGGCCGTCCTAGAGTCTATATTTTCTAAGCTATTATATTATTAAATAAAATCCGGCTCTAAGAGCGATTAGTAATTAATAAAGTATATAGTACTATAGTTATTTATAACCGTACTCTTAAAAAAGAGGTAAAGGTTAATAAAAAATATATAAAAGATTATAAAATTACTATTTTTATTAACCTCCGTATTTAGCTTAAAGAGCAGACTGACGTTAATAATTATAGCTACGATATTTAAAGAGTATATTATTTTAAAATCCTTTTTATTACTTAGCTTAGTAAATTTAATTACTTTTATAGAACTATTTTTATTATTATTATTTTATTTAGTAAAGAGTTTTATATAAATCTAGCCTTTTTAAATAAACTTAGCCTAGAGATTAGTATATTTTTTATAATTTAAATAAGAAATTATTCTCTAAGCTTTGTTATTACTTAGCTAAACGTATTCTATTTTCGTTTTATTAATTAGAATAAGCTTTACTTTTATATATTCTATTAACTTTTAATAATAGTTCCTCTTATAAGGGTAGTTAGTAAACGAATTAGGAGTCGCTTTTTTCTAGTTATAGAAATCCGAGCGACTTATTAGTATTATAAATATTACTAAGGGTTATTTACGATTTTTATTATATACTACTTCTTTATATAAAAAGTCGTTAAAGATCTTAGTATAATACTTTATATTAAGAATCGCTTCTCTCTTTTATTCTAATTTAATAATATTAATAAGCTCCTAGTTAGACTAGTTTAAAGCAAAGTAATACGAAGTTATATAAAAAAAGGCTTTAAAAACGAGGGTCCTCTAGACTTTAAATAGCAATTTAAGTTAATAAGTTAATATTAGAGTTCGCCCTATTTATAACTATGTTAAACTCCTCTTATATAATTATAAGCGAGCTAAAATTACTTAGTATATATTTTTACTTAAAAACCCGGATTATAATATAAAAAGAGCAGTCTAAAGAATTAATAAGTTCTTTTTTTATATTTTCTAAAATATCTTAAGTAATTATAAGAGAGATCTAGCGATTTATTAACTTATATAATCTCTCTTTTTTTATATAAAAAATTATGTAAATACTATTTATTAAGCAAAGGAGGTATATTCCTTAATAAGGCGTACTTAATTCGCTATTACGAGCTTTAGCTTTATTAGAATAACTAGTTATTAAATAAGGTCGCTTCTAAGTTCGATTATAGCTTTACCTTCTACCTCTTACTCTTATTAAATAAACTTTTCGAGTCGTCGTTAATATTTACTAAAGGCCGCTTTATATACTTAATTTTAAGTAATATTTTATATCCTAACGTACTCCTCGATTAAAGGAATAGACTTAGTAAAAAGCGACGGGTTTAATAAAAAAGTAAAGTTATTTAGGTTTAGAAAATCTTAAACGTCTTTTAATTAAGCTTTAATACGGAGAGCTAAGTACTACTTTAGTTAGTCTTATTAATAATTAAGCTTTTACTTAGGAATATTAGTAGTTTTTTTAAAAAATATTATTTTATTTAAAATTAAGTTTAATAAACGTAATAGGAGTAAATAATATTATAAAAAAAGATATAATAAGCTATAGTCCCTAGAAAATAACTTTTTAATAAAGGTATATAAGGGTCTAAGTTAGAGCTAGGCTTATAACTATTATATAGTTATAATAGGGGCATTAATATATATAAGAAAACGGATAATCTATTAAAAATAAAAAATAAGCGCAAAGTACGCTCTAATATAGAAAGTATAAGCGAAGTGGGCCTCGGTAATTATATAACCAAGGTTACGTAACGTGTAATAAAACTATAGATAGTCAAAACTATCACGACACTTTATAAGTTTTCTTACAAGTACGGCCATTGTCCACAGGATATTTACACGAGCTATATCGATAGACCAGATACGAGTAACATCAACATCGTGGTAACCGACCCTAAGTACCCTCTCGACTATGCCAGGCGTGTCAAAGAAAGCAATTCGAAGAATTACAACATATACGAAGAGCCTCAACACTAGGACTACCAAAAGAAAAGTTACGATTCCATCTGCAAGCCAGAAACTAATCAAGCCAAGAAAGAAGGCGCAATGTCTTATCGGATTAGAAGTCTAATTCGACCTCGGCATACGGCCGAGGCTGCGCAGGGGCTAATAAGGGGCCCTATTTATAATTATTATAAACTACCTAGCCTATAGTTAGAACCTCCTTTTTATACCTCACATAGTATATTAAAATAGTTTAATTAACCTATTTTATTAACCTATAGTTAGAACTAATTAACTACTATTTTTATAATAATAATATTAATACTAATTAGTAATTAATTTTTATTATTATAAATTAGTAAAGTATTTAATATAAAACAGACGACCTCTTTAAATAGAACGTAATAAGAGAATCGTACTACTTAACTTTATAAAAAATAAGTAATAAGATGTAAGATTTTTATAATAAAATAAAATAAAAGAATCGTAGCCCTTAATTACTTATAAAAGGCCGACGTTTACTATTAAAATAGGATAGGGCGATTAGTCCTAATAGTTCTTTTTTAAAACTAATTAAGTATAGGGATCTATAGGAGAGCTAATTAGAAAAAAATATAAAAAAAAGGGCCCTAATTAAAGAGAGGAGCTCGGTAGCGCGGATTTTTATTTTAAAAATATATATATTTTTTTAAGATCGAACTAGAGCTTTTTTAATAATTTATTTTTAAATATAATAATATAAAACGATTAGGAACTCTACCCTTTTAATTTAGTAAATACTACCCTCTTTTTTTTAGTTATAACTCCGTTAATTAAGGCCGTATTAACTTAATTAAAAAAAGTATTTTATATTACTTTTATAAATATTAATAATTTTTTTAAAATACCGTACTACGAGAGTCCCTTATACCCTATACTTTTTTAATAATCTCCCCTTTTAGAAATCCCTTTTTTTTTAAACGAGAGAATAAATAAAAAAAAGCCCGACTCAATCGGAGATATTTTAAATAAATTAATTAAAAGAAGTAGCGTAATAATTAAAATAAATATAAATAATAAGATTTTAATTTGAAAAAAAATAACTAGATAATTAAGATATAAAAATAAAAACGTATAAAAAAAGGCTTTTTATTTAATAAGAAGGGGATAAAATAGACTTTAATAAGCGAACGAAATAGATAAGTAGAGAAAAATGCGGATACTTAGGACTAGATCGGGCCTAAATATAAACGTTATAATAATATAATAAAACGAACGACGAGTTAGGATTAGAACTAATAAAATACTTTAATAAGTATAATTAGTTATTTAATTAGATTATTTTTTATTAATTAATATAGCCCGGAGACTTAATAATAAACTTATTTAAAAATACGAATACGTCGGACTAAGGGCGCTCGTAAAACTAGTTTTTAACTAAACTTATTAATAATTTCGATTAATATTACCATAGGCCTAATATAATATTTAATTAAAACTCTAGTTATATACTTAATAAGGACTAAGAAGGACGGCTTAAATTATACTAATTAAAATAATAGCTATGCTCTAATTATTAAAACGGCTCCTCTCTTCTCTTTTTAAACTCTATTTAAAATAAATAAACTAATATAAAACTATTAAAATTATAAATAAAATCGATAAACTATACTTTTAATAACCTCGGATTATAAATATAAATAACTAATACGTTATTTTTATTATTATTAGCGCCCCTTAGGACGTTTAATTATACGAACTTAACCTTTTTATTTTAAATAGACCGTTTATTAAACTAGCTTTTATAGTTTATTAAGACCCGTAAGCTGCGGAGTTATTTAATAATAAAAAGGCTACTCTTTTTAATAAATTTACTTATTAATTTAATTAAAAAAAACTAGTTATAGCTTAGGTTAAAATAGATATTTTATTAATACCCTCCTAAGTACTATCGCTACTTAGATCTAAATAACTACGCTTTAAACTAAGGGTTTTATAGTTCTTTAGCTTAATTTAATAAAAAATATAAGTTTTTATAAAATACTATTCCTTAGTTAAGAAGGGATTTTAATTTTTAAAAGCGATAATATTATAGACTTTTTAAAAAAGTTCGAGGATTAGTACGAGATTAATAGGGTCCCGGACTAATTTAGAAATAAACTTATTATATATATTATAAAAGGAGATTATTAAACTCTAGTTAAGGACGTAATTAAAAGACTACCCTAGGCCTAAACTAAGGATTTTTTTTTAAAAAGGTATAGAAAATAGGATATTAACCGCTTTTTAAATAAAAAAGAGTAAATTAAAAAGTTATTAAAAAACTACTTATTTCGTTTTCTAACTTAAACTCTACTTAGGTACTATTTACTAAAATTAATAATATAATTACCCTTACTAAATAATAAGACCTCTATATTATAATTAATAAGAGCTTAATTAAGGCTATATATAAGCGGTTTTATATTAATATTATAAAAAAAGTAGTAAAAGAAGTCGGGGTTATTTTAAATAGTTTTATTAAATTAATAAAGTACGCGAGGTTTAAAATAGGACTTTTTAATATAATTATATATAAAAGAAAATATAGCCTACTCTTTATAAATAATTAAAATTAACTTAAACCTTTATTACGACCCCCTACTCCTTAAGTATATAATAATACTTAGTATTAGTATCCGAATTATTAATAATATTACTAACTAACGATAAAGGCCTAGGTTACCTAAGTAGTTATTAATAATACTACTAATTCTAACCTAGTTAACGAAATAAATAAGCTAAAGATCTATTAGAATAGTATTTACTCTCGAGGTCTTATTTATATATTTAATATAAGCGCTATACGTCCTAATTAGCCCCCGATTATAAGACCTAGATATCGCTACTAGTATTACTAAAGTTAATACTACCGAATTATTAAAAATTATAATTAATATACTCTTAATAAGGACGTTTATTTTATTATTTTAGCTTAGAGAGCTTAGTATTATAAAAAGCGTAATAATTATAAGCTTATAAATAATATCCTTTTTATTATAATTAAAAATAGAAAAAAGCGTACGATTACTAATCGTATTACCCTTTTTTTTTACGTAGTGAATATATTAACTAAGAAAAATACTAAGCTTTTAGCTAAGTAGATTTTAAACTATTAAATCGGACTACTTTAATAAACTATACTTATACTTCTCTTAGCTAATCCTATAAGTATAGTTAAATACGTCTACGTAGTACGACTTAATTTAGGCTATTATAACTAAGCGGACGTTTATATTATTTATAAAAAAAAACTACTTAAAAACCGTACCTTAGTAACTAAGCTATATTTTAAAAAGATATATAAGATCGATAGCCTAAGCTAGTTTTAATAACTTAAAAAGAAAATAGTTTCTTTTTTTAATTAAAAAAGAGAAATTATAAAAATTAATAATAATAACGAGGTTTTTAAAATAGTAAAGAACATAACTTTTATATCTATTTCTAAGCCTTAGCTTATTAAAGTCTTAATTAGTACCCTTAATATTAGTACTTAAAGAACTTAAAAGCCTCTTTTTTATAAAACTTAAAAAATAATAACTATAAATTAAATTTATAACTTTAACCTTAGGGTCGAGGCTAAAAAGTTAATAAAAAAGAGGCTCGAGGCCCCGATCTTATTTTTTATAAACCTTTTATAAAAAATTATATTAAAATATACTATAATAATAATAACTTTAATATATAATTAGAGGTACTTTAATACTAATAAAATCTTATTAAAAGCTCTAAAGTCCTTAGCTAACTTAGTAAAAAATAGGTAATAATAAAAGAATATTAAAGATTTTTTTAATAAATATAATAAGAACCTCTTTTTAAAACTAAGCTATATAGCTAAAATTAGTAAAGTTAGAAGTGCGAACCTAATTTTTAAGCTCTTAATTTTTATAATCTCGAACGCTTATTTATAGTTAAAAGTCTAAATATTTAGTATAAATTAGGATAATAAGGGTTTAATAATTATTAATATTCTAAATACTAAGGCGTAAGTTAATATTCTCTTAAAATAATACGTTAAAAAAGCTAGTATTTTTTATATAATAATAAAGCTTTAAATATAAATATTTAAATACGATCTAACTAACTAAATAACTTTTAATAGCTTTTATTTTACGGACGTATAGATTAATAAGTTTAAAATAACTACTTATTTTTTTATTAAGGACGAGCGAGAGACCTCTAATCCGTTATTACTAAGTCTTCTATTTATATAAAATACTAAGCTATTTTTTAAATATAATAAGTTAATAATTACTACTCTAATTTATATTAAGGACGTAAAACTAAGGATCCTCATAGGGATAATTAGGACGAACGGTTTTTGGGACGTAAAAAATATCTTACTCTAGCTTAAGTAGTACGTAAAGGAAGTTTTCGGATTAGAAAACTAGATATTAATAATATAACTAGGAATATTACTAGTTTTAATAACCCTTACTTAAAATCTAAACTAAAAAAAAATAAGTATATTATAACGGTCTTAGACTAAGACTAAGCTAACTAAATTATAACTATAGTTATACTTTATATAATTTAGTTTTAAATTATATAAATTAAAAAAGTAATAGTAACTACTTAGAATAAGGCTAGAAATAGACCGAACGGATTAACTAACTAAGACGATTTATATTTCTTAATAAGAATACTTACTTCTTAATAAGAGGAGTTATATATTAAATAACGAATTATAAAGCTAAGATAAAAAGCGTTAAAATAGTATAAAATAGCTAAAAAAGCTTTTTATAAGATTCTCTATATTACTAAAGCTAATATAATATATAAAAAAAAAGATTAAAAAGTTTAGCTAGTTAACGACGTACCCTCTAATAAATCGATACTTAATAGCGATCCTTATTAAAAACTTGAAAAACTTAAAAAGGTTAAAAATAAGCTATAAGACTAATTAGGCCCTTATAAGGATATTATTATACCTAAGTTCTTAAATATAAAACTAGGCTTTAAATTAACGAATAACTAACTTTAAACTATTTTTAAAAATTATAACTATTTCTTATTTTATAAATAAAATCTCTTTAAGTAAATACTCCTTAATTTAAAAAAAAAGCGCTAGTATAGGACTTTTCTAAATACGGCTATCTCGACCCTATAGTTATATTATTATAATTAATTAAGATTATACTTTATAAGGCTTGGTAAGTAAAGGGTATCCCGATCCTAAAAGCTTTATTACTAAAAGCTTTTAAAATAATTTAAGAACGTATTACTTAGGGTATTATTAAAAAAGGTTATACTGTATATTAAAACCCCTAGTTTTTAATAATAAAAAAAGACGGCGGTTTTTAATTAATTAACTTAGTAACTAAGGTTAACGCCGTTACTCTTCGAGATACTTAATAATTACTTAACGCCGACGAGTTTTTAAAAAAATTTATTATAAATTAGCTTATCTCTTTTTTAGATTTCTTTTTTAATTATAATTAAATCTCTTTAAATAAAAAGAGCTACGATTTAATAACCTTTTTAACTCTACTTAAGCTATATAAATACTATACCCTCTTAATAAAAATAATAAGTTTAGTAGCCTAATTCTATTAGATTATAACCCGTATTTTTTATAACTTAATTTTAAAATACTATAGCGCTTTTATTAATAATATTATAATTAAAGGCCCGCAATCTTACTATAATAATAAGTACTTAACTAATTATCCTAAGATCTGGCGATTTATTTATAAATACTTTTAGAATATTAATTAAATCTTAGTTAATATTAAGCTAGTTAGTTATACTATTTCTAAAGTAAAGTTATAATAATACTAGCTATTTATAGTTATTATAAGCTACTTTTATAGTATAGAAAAGAGATAGCTTAATTAAGCTAAAATTCTTAAGATCCTTAAATAAATAAAATACTTAAACGTTTTAGAAGTTAGATCGTTTCTTAGTATTATTACTTTTTATTATTACTAAATTAAGTAATTTTTTTTTATAATAGCCCCGTTATACTCCCTATTTAATAAGAACTAATTTTTTAAATAAGGAGCGTTATAAATCGAGGTTATAAAAACGCTTAAAAAAGTAATTACTATAGCCCTTATTCTAGTTTTATTAAACTATAGTACTAAGGCCGGACGGATTATCCTTATAATAAATACTAGTATTAAAAAATAGAGTAATACGCTTAATTAAATTATTAATAATAAGCGTACTATTATTTAATATAAGAGCGGGATATAGTACGGGTTAGAGTTTAATTATAACTTTAAAAAGCTCGAAATACGAGGCGTTTTAATAAGCCTAAAGCGTTTTCGTAATTATCTATTTAGGATTAACTTCTTATTAAAAACTAATACCTAAGTCCTAGTTACTTAGATTAATAATATAGTAAATAACTTATTATTAATAATAATAATACGCTAGCTTTTTTAAATTAGACTTTTTAATTTTAAAATTAAGTATATTAATAAAAAGAAATATTATAATAAATAGCTTTTTAAAAAAAGGCCCTTAGCTAATCTAGCTTAGTTAAGGTAGAGCTTAATAAGGATATTAAGGACTTTATTAACGTACGAGTCCTATAAACACGAGTTATAAAGAACTTTTTTATTATAGTACATAGTTATAATAACATTACTATTAATTAAATATAAGAAATAAATATTCTAGCTAATATACTAGTACCGAACGAATAATAATTAGATCTCTTAAAATAAATTATTTATTTTTTTTTTATTTTAAAAAGACTAGCCGGTATGCTTTTTAATTAGTTTAGATATTTTAAGTAAATAATAATACGATTTATTATACGAGATAAACTTTTATTTTAATAAAAAATAAAGACTTATCCTTAACTTACTTAAGTAATTAATAATAAGCGCTACTAAGTAGACCTAATTAATAAAGTATATAATAAGTCCGGGTATAGGGAATAAGAGGCTATATATTTCTACTTTATAAAATAATATTACTAATTAAGAATATATACTTAGACTTAGGAACTAATTATAACTTACGAGCCTTATTAAAAGGCTAGATTATAACGTTTTAATAACTCCTATATATTTATAGTTTTAATTTATAAACCTTTTTTTAAAGTCTATTTAAATATTTAGTATATAAGTAAATAAAAGGTTATTAAGGCGCATTATAAGTTTATAAAATACTTAGAAGCGCGGATTATAATAAATACTATATTAAAAAATATTATAAAATTTATTTAGGAATATATTATTTATTATTATAAGATCTATAGTACTTTAATTATTAATAGGGGATAAGAGAATATAGGTACTATAACGTAGCTTAATTAACGATATAGTACTTAGTAAAAGGTTATATTAACTTATAACCCTCGTACTAATAAGCTTTTTAAAAAGGGTTATTAACTTATTATATATATACTTCGTATTTAGTTAGATTAAGAAAAAGAAAATATTAAATTTATACTTATTATAGCCCTTTTTATAAATAAGATAACTATTAGAGTATTATTAAGTTATATACCGTTCTATCTTATTTATAATTATTATATAACGACCCCGATTAAAAGAAAAACGGTAATTTAAAAAGTACTTAATTAAGAGAATATATATATAATAAATTAAGAAGTTTAAGCCTAATTACGAGCTTTTATTTCTTTAGTAAATAACTAAAAAGCTATAGTTAATAAAGTTATTTAATACTAAGCCTAAACCCGTAACTAGTTTAACTCCTCGTACTCTTTTTAATTAATAAAGTTATAAACTAGTAATCTAGTTCTCGTTTTTAATATTTAATAAAAAATTAATATATTAACTTTTCTAAAACTTAATTATTATTAATAAAAACCTTTTTATATTTACTTAGCTACTCCGAACGGATCGTTATATTAACTAAAAACGCTTATTAATAAACTAATTATAGGGGTTATTTATATTAGTAATTAACTTAAGAAGTTCTTAAAGTTTTTAAAAGGCCTCTACTTATTACTTAACGAGTCTAATCTTTATAATAACTTTATTTTTAACTTAATTAACTTTTTATCTTTATAAAATAATATAATTAATATTACGATTCTACTTCTTAATTATAATAATAATATAATAAACTCTAAGGACGAGAATACTTAACTACTTATTAAGTAAACTTAATTATAAATAAAAGCTTTTTAAAAAGGATAGATTACTTCTTACTATTACTAATCCTTAGTATAAGTTACGAGTTTTTATTTATTAAAGATTATTTTATAAAAATATTACTAAATCTTACTAATTCTTTAATTATTTTTTTACTTAGATTTAAAATAAAAATAAAAAGAGATAATAAAAAGAGAAGAATTATCTTTTAATTATTATAATTAAAAACCTAACGACCTTACTTACTAACTATATAATCGTATTAAAAAACCTTACTCCTCTTTTTAAATATCTAAGCCTAGTTCCCTATTTAATTAAGCCTATTTAAGATTTAACTTAGCTTATATAACCTCCTATTTTACTTATTTTATTTTAATATATTAATAACCCTTGCGAATTATATATATATAGTTTTTAATAAGGTACGTTAAAAGGGCGTCCTTAAGAATAGAATTATACTTATCCTCCTCAGTCTTAGTAATATTAATCTAGTTAAAAACTATATAAACTAAAGTCTTAACTCTCTTAATATTAATTAAAATTAGAAATACTACTTTATTATTACTTATTATATAATAATAATAATAGCCTTATTTAGAGTTAGCTCCGGACTAACTAATAACCTACTAGTCGTTACTCTTTTTAAAATAGTATTTCTTATTTTTAAAATATATATAATTATTATATCGATTATTAAAATAATTTAAAAAAGAAACGTACTCGAAATAGGGGACTATTTTTCTAACTAGCTCTTTAATATTAGAACTAATATATTTTTAAAAGGACTATATATAATAATTATAAAGTATAGTATTCCGAACGCTATAAGTATAGATAAGTAAAAAATTAATAATAGGGGTTCGTTTATTTAATTATTAAAATAGAGGGCTAAAGTAATTAATATAATCGTAACTAATAAAAACCCGACAGTTTTATAAAAATAATCCGCCTATAATACCCGGATTATAAACGTACTTCTTAATAACGTTCTAATTTATAATTAATTACTAAAACTTCTAAGCTATTTTTTTTTAATATACTTATTAACTTAAGGATTTATAATATAGAATTTAGTATAAAGCTCTTTAACTAATTTAAAAAGAGTTAACTAATTAGTAATCTTAAGGATCTAAAAAAAAAGAATATTAAATTAGAACGAGAATTAAAAAGATTAAATAGAGTAGCGCTTATTATAATCTATTTTTTACTAACCTCTCAGAACTTATATCCTTAAGTTTTTTAAAAATAGACTTTTTTAAAAATAAAAGAGGAATATTATTAAGGCCGGACGTTATAATAAGTAGTTTTAGTAATTTAATATATATTATTAATAACTAAAGTATTAAATATAATAAATAAGTAGATTATATTATTAAAAAAAAAAGAGACTAAGTAAAAAAGGATAATTATAATTAAAAAGCTATTATTTAGAAAAAGAAATAAAAAAGAATAGAAAAATCGAGGGAGGGCCTCTATATACCTCCCCCCCTTAGACCCGGGGTATTAAAAAAGAAAGTATTATAAACCTCTCGGCTAATTAACGCTAAATTATAACTACTATATAAAAAAAAAGGAGTAAATTATAAGATCGGGGCCTTTTTATTATTTATAATATAGTCCTTTTTTTTTAATTAATAAAAGCCGCCCTTATAATTAGTATAAAAAAGTAGCTTCTTACTTAGCTACTTAACTTTTCTTTTTTCTTTTTTTAACTACTTCTCTATAACTATTATTAATTAAACCTCTTTTAATTTTTATTTTTTAATTTATTATATAAATACTAACCTAGCTATTTATAATAGCCTCTTTACTTCTTATCTCCCTTTTTAAACTAAATAATAAAAAAGATATAGTGCGAATTTAGGGCCTAATTACGATAAAAAACCTTAAAAATAAAACTAAATACTAACTAAGAAAATAAAATCTAAATAGATATATTATTTTTAATAAGACTAACCCTAGGACTATAATAAATATTAAGAACTCTTAGTTCGTTAATTTTAATATAAACTACTAATATAAAGCGTATATTAATTATTACCCGAACTTAGTACTTAAATAAACTAGTTTTTTTTAAATAATCCTAACCTCTTATAAATTCGACTTTTTTAATTAGCTTAGTATAGGGGACGTACTTCCCTTTTTTAATTAACGCCCCAAGGCTTTTAAAAGTTTAAAAAACTAAAAAACTTAGATAAATTAAACTTATTATAAAGTAATAAAGATCCTAACTAATTAT
Organism: Colletotrichum cuscutae; assembly: GCA_030869315.1. Lineage (NCBI taxonomy): Eukaryota > Fungi > Ascomycota > Sordariomycetes > Glomerellales > Glomerellaceae > Colletotrichum > Colletotrichum cuscutae. The sequence goes on from MPDP01000074.1 coordinate 124,760, forward strand.
TATAACTTTTAAAAACGCTTATTATATAAAGATTAAATTTAAAAATATAAGATCGGATCTATAATAGAGGTTATAATATAAGACCTCGTTTTAATACGTAATATAATTATAATTAAGGAGGAATAAGAGAGTATTTTTAAACTAAATAAGACCCCTACTCTAAACCCTTAAACTTAAGAAATTATATAAAAACTTAAGATTTTAGTATACTTAATAATCTTCCCTCTTTATATTAATAATCCGGATTATTTTATAAAAATAATTATTAACTAGCGGGATAATATAGTTTATTAGTATAATCCGAAGTAGGCTCTTAGGTATTTAGAGAGGATATTTATTAATAATATCTAAGTACTAAAGGCTTTTTATAGCTAGATTAATACGCCTCTTTATATTTAATAACTAATTAATATAAGTACTTACGTAGTCCCTATAATATAATAGCTAAATAAATAAAAATATAGTTTATATATACTTAAATAGTTTTATAATACGGTCTAATATAGCTAGCTTAACTTAACTTATAATACGTATTAAATAACCTATAAATACCTTAAACTATTTAATAATAAGCTCCGCGCGGCTTAGATTTAGTAAATTAGTTATAAGTTTTAATACGACGATTATTACTTTTTTAATATAATAAGACCTTTTTTAAAAAGGCTTTTTAAAAAAGTAATATACGATCGGGACTTTAGAAATAAGCCCTATACTAACTCGGATAATTTTAATTATACTATAACTAACGCCCCTAAGGCCCTAACTCTCTAAAAGTCCGGTTCTTACTTACCTAGCCTTAGATTTATTAACTAAAATCCGAGAATTTATAACTTATATAATTACGGTTATTATACTCCTATTAATTTTATATATTTTAAAAAAAATAAATAAAATAACTAAAAGCTTTAAATAAGAACTTACTACCCTTAAAGAGTTATTTTTACTATCTCGATTTTTAAAAATATTAAAAAGTATTTAAAAATCCGTAATAAGTAGCGACTTTAATTAGATTCCGCGGGTAATTAAACTAATAAAAGTTACTAATTAGTATCTAGACGTTATTATTAATAATTAACTTATATACTTAATTAATACTCCTAAGACCCGTTAAGTTATAAAGTTTTTATTAAATATATTACTATTTAAGTCGTTACTACGCCTTAGCCCAGCTCTTAGTAAAGCTAGTCTAAGTAACTAGGGAAGTAGTCCTTTAAATACTCTAGTTAAGAGCGGGGATAGCTTTATTATAAAAACTCTAATTAAAATACTAAGGGTTTAGTTAAAATAAGAGGTTATTAAGTATACGCTTTTTAAATATAATCGGGCTATATAAAAAAATAGCGAACACTAGTATTAAAAACTAACTAAGTTTTATTAAAATCTCTTATAGGATTATAATATATATAAAAATAAAGCTAATATTAATAAGAATACGAGGGAATAATAAATTAATTAATATAACGACCTAATTATAAAAACTATATATATAACTCTAGCTTATACTTTTTAAATATTATTATTAATAAAAAAAGCTAGGGAGAATTAGGCTAATAAAGGTTAGGATCGGGAGATTATTAAGGAGGAATAGGATAAGAACTAGGTAAAGCTAGTAGAGAAAGTAATAAAGATAAAGGAAATAAAAAAAGTAATTATAAAAAAAAAGGGGAAGTAAAGGGCTTAATATGATTAACTATATATAATAATTAGGACTAATTTAAAATAATTTTTTTTTATAAAAGATTAAGAAAACAAAAATTAAGGGATAATTAGAATAGGGTAAAGTAATTAGTCTTAGTAGTTCTTTTTTAAAACTAATTAAGTATAGTGATTTATAAAAGAGCTAATTAAAAAAAAATATAAAAAAAAGGGCCCTAATTAGGAAGAAGAGCTTAGTAATACGGACTTTTATTTTAAAAATATATATACTTTTTTAAAATCGAACTAGAGCTTTTTTAATAATTTATTTTTAAATATAATAATATAAAATAATTAAGAACTCTACTTTTCTAATCTAGCTAATACTACCCTCTTCTCTCGGTCGTAACTCCGTTAATTAAGGCCGTATTAACCTAATTAAAAGAGGTATTTTGTATTACTTTTATAAATATTAATAATTTTTCTAAAGTACCGTACTGCGAGAGTCCCTCATACCCTATACCTTTTTACTATATTAAAATAACCCCTAATAATTAATAGAAATATTAAAATAACCGAGCTACTATTATCGACTTTATATAATCCTTTCCTATTAATTAACTTATTTATAGCCGGCCCGTAATTAGATATATATTAATGAATTAATTAATAAAAGGAATTACTTATATAATTACTTACTTAATCGATTAGCGCTCTAAACGGGCTTAAAAAAGTATAGTATAAAAGAGTACTTTATAATTAAGAAAAAAAGATCTTTAAGTATAGTATACTTAGTAAGTATAAGAAGAAGCATAAGAACTATAAGGTTTTATATACGTTAGAGTAAGTATAGCTCGCTTGCTAAACAGGTAGTAAAAAGTCGGGAGCTATTAATAAAAAGGAAATAACGGTCGAGTCGGTTAATTACTATTTTAGTTAGTAATTAGGTAT